>JAODAL010006217.1:0-135575 GCA_025379985.1 Phyllomedusa bahiana | reverse complement strand
CACCCCCAATTTTAAAAGGGAAAAAAAAACATAAATGTAGATATTTTTGCAAATTTATTAAACAAGAAAACCTGAAATATCACATGGTCTTAAGTATTCAGATGCACAACTTGTTAAAGGGGTTTTGCCACAATCTTATTTCATACCTTCTGCATCCAGCTCTTCAGCTCTGTGTACTCAGAAGGGGGAGTGTGTGATTTGTTTGAATTGCATATCATGTGACCCAGCAGGATGACATCACCAGGCCTTTCCTCTGTGTAGTCAAAGAAAGGTCTGTTTATGTATAGAATTGTAAGTAGCTACACTGTAGCTGAGAGGTAACATTTTTGCTTTACAGCACAAGGGTCCTTGGTTCAAATCCCTGCAAGGAACTTAAAGGGGTTGTCTCGCTACAAAGAATAGATTTAAAATTTGTGGGGAACACAAAAAAAAGAACATTTTCCAAATATATTGCTTGGTTCCCTATGGAGATACAAGTGAATTTATGACCTCCCTGGCTATTTCAGTTCCCTCAGTAACCAACCAGTAAACAATTCTCTCCCTGGTGTTTGTTCTATGAGATAACAGTGAGTGACTTCATCACACAAGTCATGGCAGTGTCCATGCTGCTGAGCAGGAAAAGCTTGATTTATGTAAAATAAACAGCACTGAAATTTAGGGCTTTTGTTTTGGGGATCAGATAAAGCCTTCTGAGAGAAGTTTGAAAAGCTTCTCAGCTAATCTGATCTAATTAGAAAACTGAAAGCACGGAGCACAGGGGCTGTATGAAAATTTAGCCCAGTCTGAACCAGGAAGTGACAGAGTATTTCATTCATGCATTCTGTGAAGCTCTGTAGGGAAACAACTCCTTTAACCTGTGGATTTTTTTTTCCTCTTTATCAATGCACATTTCTCATTGAGGTTTCTTTTGGTTTACTTGCACTGTTTGACTTCTTACTAACTAGTCCAAAGGACAGGAGTAGAATGACAGCACCCAGGGTTTGAACATTCAGTAGCTACCTGAGAGGAGAGGAGATGTCTAAGCATGTGCGACCAGGACTGAGGAGCTCTCAGCCCTGGTCATATCCCCTGGAGACGAGCTGTAAAAATAAAATCACTAAAAGGAGCAGCTAAAAACAAAAATGGTGCGAATTTTTAATAATGATGAATGGTGAAAATGTTTATTATTTAATTTTCAAACTTCCCACGTCAATTTTACTTTGTGGCAAAACCCCTTTAAGTGTGTTAGACCTTTCTATTATAATGACCCCTGAACCCAAGGATGTAATGAACAAAATTTTCTATTCAAAGCAATTCAGAAATTTTGAAGATCAAACGTAGATGTAACATATACACATATTTATAAGCTGCAGAATTTTTCATTGCACAAGGAGTAAAAAAATAAATAAAATAAATAAATATTTAATATATCAGTATCTCACAAAAGTTAGTACACCCCTCCTATTTTTTGTAAATATTGTATTATAACTTTTCATGGGACAACACTGAAGATAAGAAACTTTAACCCCTTAACGACCGCGCACCGTCTTTTGGCGTCAGCCGGTGCGGCCCGTTCGTCTACAGCGACGTCTTTTGGCGTCGCTGCAGCCTTAGGGGGTTTGCGCCACCCAGCGCGGCAACTGTGCTGGGATTGGGGCTGTACTACACAGCTCCAATCCCAGAGCATGTCCTGTGAGCAATGGCGTGCAGAGAAAACCTCTGCAACCAGGTGCATTAGCCCTTTGATTGCGTCGGTGCATTACCGCAGCACAATCAAAGAGTTCCCCTGCCCTGTCGGGTGATCGGAACATCCGGTGACCAGACATAGCCCGGGGAACGGCTGCACAGTCAGACCTGGGGACCTAGAGTGGCCGCAGAGCTGTCTGTGTAACAAGCCAGTGACTAGGACACACTGTGTGGTGTCCCAATCACTGCCTGTGTCAGACTGACACAGATTATAATGTATTAGCATATATGAATATGCTAATACATTACTTAGTGTAAAAAAAACTGGAAAACAGTTATTACTTCATGGGATAAGAAAAAGTGAAAAAAACATAAAAAATGTACAAAAAAAAGAATAAAAAAATAGAGAATAAAATAAAAATAAATATTTAATAATTGTGCATAAAGTACACACTCAAAAAAACCTACACATATTAGGTATCCACATGACCGTAATAACCTGTAGAATTAATCTAACAAGTTATTAAGTGTAAAATGTTAACGGTGTAAAAAAAAAATTAAAAAAAACTAAAAAATTATTATTTTTTTTAAATTAAAAAAATTCTGCAATTATTTATAAGTGAACTTAAACTATTCCCCCATAAAGTACAACTTGTCTCGAATAAAATGAGGCCTCATCCAACTGCATCATTGAAAAATAAAAAAGTTACAACTGTTGAAACGCAAGGAGGCAAAAATTTAAAAAATGTTCTGGTCATTAACTACTTTTCAGGCCTGGGAGTTAAGGGGTTAATACAATGTAAAGTAGTCAGTATAAAGCTTGTGTAACAGTGTAACTTTGGTGTGCCCTCAAAATAACTCAGCATACAGTCATCAATGTCTAAACCGCTGGCAATAAAAGCTGCAGTCAATGGGGTCTGTCGGACACTGTTGGTATCCGTTGTTTAATTGGTTGTATTGCCTCTGATGCAGATGTGAACCATGGGCAAGGTTTATGAAATCGCACGTGGTATTTTTTTGGCGTATATTGTGCCAATAAACTGCTGTCACACTGTCCTATAGATGGCACAACACATTTAAAAGGGCCTACAATGCGCTCAAAGTATGATGCAAAACTGCCGTACAAAGTGTGCAGCATTACACTCTACGTGCCAAAATGTTTGGTGCATAACACTTTTATTCATACAATTGTATTATACACTCCTCTATATCTATTTAGAGCTGGTGTGTTGGGGCCAAGTTAAAAAATTGTGCATGCAAATTCATAGATGTTGCTCCAGGTCTTTTTTGCTAAAATACACTGAAGTCAAATATTTGCAATTTATCTTGGCAGGAAGTAAGATAATAGGCAAGTAAAGATTTCCTTACATCGGACAGATGCTTTTTGGACGTTTTACAGAGTCTTCAACTTCAAATATCCCATTTGCCGTTTAAAAGCTTTAGTCACATCCTTATTCTTCAGACTATAAATCAGTGGATTCAACATGGGCACCAGAGCAGTATTAAACAGGGAGGATATTTTATTAGATTCTAAGTTTACTAATGAAGATGGTCTCAGGTACTGGAAGACAAGAGTAGTGTACAGGAGTATAACCACTGTAAGATGTGATGAACAAGTGTGAATGGCTTTGTGTCTACCAATGTTGGACGGGATCTTAAGTATAATGGAGAGAATGAAGACATATGATATAAATGTCAGAATAAATGGAGGCAACCCAGCAATGAAAACCCCAGCAATGACCATATAAACTTCTAAAACAAAAGTGTCGCTGCAGGTCAGCTTGATAACCGACATTGGGTCACAGAAGAAATGGTTAATTAAATTCGATCTATAGCAGATTAACTTGCAGAATTCTACATGGGTTGGTAGGTTTTCTAACAAACTGTAGACATAACATGTAATTGCCAACAGTACACAGGTTCCACGGTTCATGATCATATGGTAACGCAAAGGGTTACAAATGGCCACATATCGATCATAGCTCATAGCTGTCAAAATCACCAACTCACTGCAAGACATAAAAAAAAATATACAAATCTGAGCCATACAACCAATAAATGAAACCGACTTATCAGCAGTCACAAAAGCCAATAGGATTTTATGCTGGGTGATGGTGGAACAAGAAATGTCCAAAACAGATAAAGTAGCCAAGAAGAAGTACATGGGAGTGTGAAGCTGGTGATCAGTAGAGATCAATAGGAGAATAGTTAGATTACCACCGAGAGTGAGAGAGTAGATGAGTAGAGTAACAATGAAGATGATTGAGCTTATTATGGGGTTATCTGAAATCCCAGAAATAATGAAATATGTTGTCATGCTCACATTCACCTGCTCCATGAGGTCCGTTCAGGTTTCAATAGAAGAACAAAGCAAAGATCTAGAATCAGAGTGAATCAATGGACAAAGATGAAATACGTAAAATGTATAGTAACAATAATTTAAACAGATAAAAAAAAATTTTAAAAATCCAAAAGTTTAATTCTTGTGTCACAAATATCAAAATGTCTTCAATAGAGATGTCGTATCCTAATTAAATAACACAAATGCACAAGTACGAAAGTCTTCTCCTTCATTGTATCTGGTGTCTCACTCTTTAAACAGAAGATTAAATAGACTAAAATTAATCCTTGAAGATTTGTCTTGAAACAAGAAATCCCAGAACAGGTAATTAGTGTAGATTTAATTACTTAGATTAAAGCAAATCAGGTTATTTAGGTAATGTAAAATGGGCCTAAAAAAAAAGAAGAGGAAGGCGAAGAATCCAAATTGGAACATGGGTAGGCTCAAGGTGAAAGGTGACCTTGTCTGGAGAACAGTGGAAGATGTAACAAAAGAGGAACTGATCATAGCAATCATTCAGGTTCCAACTCTTTTTTGTAGTGATCTAGTGGATTTCCATATGCAACTCCTCCACATTCCTTATTGTACCAGATTTCATTTATCTTCTCTACTAAAAGGCATTTGGAAGGGAAATGTGAAAGTCAGAGGACCACCTAGGTGTTGGATAAAGAGATATCATATTCCTAAAATGCAGAAATAGCAACTATATTAATTCGGTTTCCACTTTAAACATATATAGTTGTGGAGCCGGAGGAGAAGAAACCCAGGAAACTCATGGAAAGGAATCAGTCTGAGGAGAATTGTCATGGGGGCTGGTGCACTCTGCCTGTGCACTTACCCGTCCGCGCTCCTGTGCTTCCTGCTTCTGCCTGTCCCGGCCACCGCGCGCGTACCCGCTACTGGTCTGCATTTAAAGGGCCAGTGCACCAGTAATTTAGTCAATTGCCGTCCACTGGTCCTATATAAGGAATACGCCCCCAGCACTCTCTGCCAGATTGTTGGTGTGCGTTCAGTGTCAATAGAGAGTGTTGGAGTCCGTATTGGTTACCCGTGTACCAGTCCGTTCCACTACGTTTCCTGACCTTGCCTGTTTGCCGCCTGCCCTGACCATCTGCCTGTCTCTGACCACGAACCTCTGCCTCCCGTCCTGACCTCCTGCCTGTCCCCGACTACATCTCTGGATTACGATTCTGTATCACGGATTACCACGGTTGCCATCGCAAGCAAGTCACGTCAGGGGTAGCGACCTGGTAGCCTCACACCGCAGCAAGTCCATCCCGCTTTGCGGCGGGGCTCTGGTGAATACCGGGGGCTACTTATACTCCGCTCCCTGGCGTGGTTTAACTATCATCACTTGCGGTGGTCCAGCGAATCCACCAAACCCTCACAGTACAATCTGGCCATGGATTCCGCCAGGGTACCTTTGCCTGAGCTCCGGGACGTCACGATGGCCGTCACCCAGCAGAGCAGCTATTGACCAGCTTGCGGCCATGATGCAGAACCATGCGGCCCGTCCACCTCTGCCTGCGGCTGCTGCCGCCGCGCCGGCACCGGTTGCTCCTGCAGCCATTGCTCTACCTGCTCCTGCACCGGGACCTTCTCTGCATCAGCGGCTCCCTTCACGTTATGATGGAAACCTCAAGAAATGCCGTGGCTTCATCAGTCAATGTTCCATCCACTTCGAGATGTTGGGGCATCAGTTCCCTACCGAGCGGGCTAAGGTGGCCTTCATAATTAGCCTCTTAATCGGGGGAACCTTGGCCGGGGCCACTCCCTATGGGACTGAGGAGATCCGTTGACGGCGAATCTACAATCCTTTCTCCAGGGGTTCTGCACCGTCTTCGAGGAACCAGGCGGCAGCTCTGCTCCATCTCTGTCAGGGGGACTCTACCGTGGGTCAGTACTCTGTGCATTGCCTCACACTAGCCTCAGAACTGGACTGGAACAATGAGGCTTTGGTGGCAACCTTCTGGCAAGGCCTCTCTGGGCGC
Source organism: Phyllomedusa bahiana (assembly GCA_025379985.1). Taxonomy (NCBI): domain Eukaryota; kingdom Metazoa; phylum Chordata; class Amphibia; order Anura; family Hylidae; genus Phyllomedusa; species Phyllomedusa bahiana. The sequence continues at coordinate 129,578 of JAODAL010006217.1, read as the reverse complement.
ATTAAAGATGAGCTCGCTGGTCGGGACCTGCCATCCACTCTGGACAATCTGATTTGTTGGCCACCCGAATTGACATACGCTTTGCCGAAAGACAACAAGAGCTCCAACGGGAGGTCACCCAATAACGCAGGCTACCTCGTGTGGCTCCCATCTTTCACTGACCTCCACTTCCTCCACCAATGGTTACTGAGGACGAACCCATGCAATTCGAAAGGGCTCACTTGACCCAGGAGGAACGCTCACAGCGTCATCAGAGGCAGCTATGTTTCTACTGTGGCAGTGCTGGTAACTTCATTGGGGACTGTCCGGTGCGCCCGGAAAACTCCCGCACCTAGAGAGGCATCCCTAGCTGTCAGTGAGGCCTCTCCCCGTCTGACCATTCCCGTACTCTGTGGAAATTCGCCGGACAGCACCTTTTAACCACTCCCCTCCTTGATTGGGGTCCGCTGGAAATTTAATCAGCCACGCGCTGGGGGTCAAAGTTTCGTCTCCCGGTGACCCCTCTGCAGAAACCCATGTTCGTCTCCTCTGTCAGTGGCGAATGCCTCAAGGATGCTATTCGGTTCTGCACTGCGCCCCTCACCTTGAAGATAGGCGCTCTACACAAGGAGACTGAAACTTCTTGTTCTGCCTCGCTCCTCTTCTGAAATCCTCCTGGGCCTTCCTTGGTTGCAAGAGCATGCTCCGACCCTAGACTGGAACACAGGCGAGATTATCCATTGGGGCCCTGCGTGCCACTCGTGATGCCTTTCTGTACTCCGTCCTGGCCTACGGTCCACCTCTGTAAAGTCTACGAAGCCTCTGCCGGGTCAGCCCACTCCTTACCAGGATCTAGCCGACGTCTTTTCCAAAGACAGGCCGAAACTCTTCCTCCGCCCCGGCCTTCGACGCCCCTATTGACCTGCAACCCAGTACTACTCCTCCCCGAGGCAGAGTTTACCCTCTTTCTGTCCTGGAGACCAAGGCGATGTCGGAGTATATCCAGGAGAATCTCCGTAAAGGCTTTATACGCGTCCTCTTCACCTGCGGAGGCCGGATTCTTCTTTGTCGAAAAGAAAGATGGAACTCTCCAGCCCTGTATCGATTATCGGGGACTCAATAAAATCACCATAAAAAATCGATACCCCTTGCCTCTGATCTCGGAACTGTTTGATCACCTACGTGGCGCAAAATTTTTTTCCAAGTTGGATTTATGCGGAGCATACAACTTGATTCGTATCCGGGAAGGCGACGAATGGAAGACGGCCTTTAATAACCGAGATGACAACTTTGAATATCTCATCATGCCATTTGGCCTCTGCAATGCTCCGGCAGTGTTCCAGAACTTCGTCAACGAGATCTTCCGCGACCTTCTCTACGTCTGTGTCATTGTCTATCTGGACGACATTTTGATCTTCTCCCCAGATCTAGAGACTCACCGCCACCACGTCCGCCAGGTGCTAAGACATCTCTGTACCCACCAGCTTTACGCCAAGCTGGAGAAATGCCTGTTTGAACGCACCTCGTTGCCCTTCCTAGGGTACATTGTTTCGGATCAAGGTCTCCAGATGGATCCCTCTAAGCTTTCAGCGGTCTTGCAGTGGCCCCGACCGCTGGGTCTCCAGTCCATCCAGCGCTTTTTGGGGTTCGCAAACTATTACAGGCAGTTCATCCCACAATTCTCCACGCTGGTGGCCCCACTGGTGGCCCTTACTAAGAAGAATGCTAACCTCAAATCCTGGCCTCCCGGATCCCAAGAAGCCTTTAATCGTCTTAAAGCAGCATTCGCTTCAGCTCCTGTTCTGTCTCGCCCGGACTCGCAGCTCCTTTTTGCCCTAGAAAGTGGACGCCTCCTCAGTAGCTGCTGGCGCTGTTCTCCTTCAAAAGTCCTCCTCTGGGAGATTGCGTACTTGCGGCTTCTTTTCCAAGACCTTCACTCCTGCTGAACGAAATTACACGATCGGTGATTGTGAACTACTGGCCATAAAGTTAGCTCTAGAAGAATGGCGGCACTTGCTGGAGGGGGCTCGCCATCCCATTGAGATCTTCACCGATCACAAAAATCTCCTATATCTCTAGTCTGCTCAGCGATTAAATCCTCGACAAGCCCGGTGGTCGCTCTTCTTTGTCCTGCTTTAAATTCCTCCTTCACTTTCGGACAGCCGCAAAGAACGTCAGACGGACGCCCTCTCTAGATCTTCGGACACTGTAGGCCTATAGCCGCCTCTGCAGCACATAATTCCTCCTGAACGGCTCCTCAAGGTGGCTCCCGTGGATCTTCAACATCTACCCCCTGGGAAGACCTATGTCCGCCCTGCCATGTGGCCTCGAATCCTTAAGTGGTGACATTCCTCTCGTACAGTGGGCCATTCTGGGGTCCACAAGTCTTTACAATTTATCTCTCGCTACTATTGGTGGCACACTCTCACTCAAGACGTTAGAGACTTTGTCCTGGCCTGTACCTCCTGTGCCTCTAACAAAGTCCCTCATCTTAGACCCACGGGTCTGCTTCAGCCTCTCCCGGTGCCAGAAAGACCTTGGTCCCATATTGCCATGGATTTTGTTACTGACCTCCCGGCCTCCTCTGTAAACACAGTCATCTGGGTGGTGACTGACAGATTTTCAATGATGGTTCACTTTGTTCCCCTGCCCGGGTACCCTCTGCTCCCCAGCTGGCTCAGAACTTCTTCCACTACATTTTTCGGCTACATGGGCTCCCATAGCAAATTGTCTCGGATAGGGGGTCCAATTTGTGTCAAAAATTTTGGCGGATCTGTGTGCTCAGTTACAGGTCCAGCTTGACTTCTCGTCTGCATACCACCCTCAAACCAATGGGAAGGTAGAGAGGGTCAACCAAGTTTTAGGTACCTACCTATGACATTTTGGTCTGACCTCCTCCCCTGGGCTGAATTTTCATATAATTCCTTAGACTCTGAGTCTGTTGGTGCCTCTTCCTTTTTGTTGTGTTTGGGCTACATCCCCGCCTGCCTCTCCCTCTAGCTACTTCGTGTCACGTCCCTGCCATAGATGCCCAAGTGCGGGACATCAAAGCACTTTGGCAAGACACACGACAGGCCCTTCTACGGGCCTCCGCTCGCACCAAGATCCAGGCTGACAGTACCGTAGACCTCCGCCCATATTTAGCCGGGTGATAGGGTTTGGTTATCTGCCAAGTATATTCATTTCAAGGTGCCCAGTTATAAGTTAGGCCCTAAGTATTTGGGCCCTTTTGTGATACATCGGAAACTAAACTCGGTGTCCTACAAGCTCCGCTTACCCCCCACTCTTTGTATCCCAAACGCCTTCCATGTTTCGCTCCTCAAGCATGTGGTGCTGAATCGCTTCTCCCGTGGATTTGTCTCGCCTTCTCCTGTGGCCAACTCTGATAACATCTTTGAGGTCAGAGAAGACAGTGAGGGGGAAGCGTTTTTTTTCTTATTGATTGGAAGGGCTTCAGTCCTGAGGAGCGTTTGTGGGGACCTGAGGCCAATCTGTCACCTGACCTCCTCTCTAAGTTCCTCTCCCGTCCGCGGTCCTGTGCTTCCTGCTTCTGCCTGTCCCGGCCACCGCGCGCGTACCCGCTGCTTAGGGTGCGCACGCGACGGCTGGCCTGAATTTAAAAGGCCAGTGCACCGGTAATTTAGTCAATTGCCGGCCGCTGGTCCTATATAAGGAATACGCTCCCAGCACTCTCTGCCAGATCGTTGGTGTGTGTTCAGTGTCTTTAGATAGTGTTGGAGTCCGTATTGATTACCCGTGTACCAGTCCGTTCTGCTACGTTTCCTGACCTTGCCTGTTTGCCGCTTGCCCTGACCGTCTGCCTGTCTCTGACCATGAACCTCTGCCGCCCGTCCTGACCTCTTGCCGTCCCCACTACGTCTCTGGAGAAGATTCTGTTTTCATGCCATTACCCCGGCCGCCATCGCAAGCAAGTCACGTCAGGGGTAGCTAGATGGTAGCCTCATGCCACAGCAAGTCCATCCCGCTTTGCGGCGGGCTTTGGTGAATACCGGGGGCTACTTAGACTCCGCTCCCTGGCGTGGCTTAACGATCATCGCTTGCGGTGGTCCAGCGAATCCACCAAACCCTCACAAGAATGTAAGGCGGCAGATAGTTTGCAGTTAGAGGCGAGTGCCCTGTGGTGTCGCTGAACAGGAGAATGTTGGAAAAGACAGGGTTAAAATGTTAGATTTGTGTATGCTTTACAGACTGTGAAAACATTGTGTGCTCTACTAAATGTGCAATGTTATTCGGCTTTGAAGTATCACCAAAGGTTAAGGGTTTTGTGAGACCTGTACCAAGTATGGTAACCTTGGAATCAAAGGTTAGAGGAGGAGATTACAAAAAGCCCTGTAATTATTTTTTCTGGGGAGTTCAGCCAGAGTCCCACTTGGGTGTGTATTATATAAGGATAGGGTCTAGACACTAATGTTAAAATGCCGTCCAAAATCCGATTCGGTTTTTGGATTTGCTGTCAGCCCCATACATTGAATGTATGAAAATACAATGGCATTCCTGCGGGAGATCCAGTGGATTTGAAAACCGGCCAGAAAAAGTTTGTGCTGTGTAGACTACAACATGGATTTTCTATTGTGGTCTATGGGGCACTGGTTACAGTCAGATTTTCGTCAGATTCAAAATACTGAATCCGCTGAAAATACAACCAAAAACCAATGCTGTGTAGACATAGCCTAAGAGTTCCTACCCTAGAACTCAGTCCACTGAACAGAATTTCTAACTTCATGACCTGGTTGAGAGGAAAGACCGACTACATTAATAAAGAGAAGACCTCTTAGCTTCTATAGCTCTGGTTAAGGTGGAAGTGCATGAGAAGTAAGTGGCTATCTTCATAGCCAGTTGGTACTCGGAACTACAGACCTAGCTCAACACCCCCTCCTCATGGAAGGTTCTGGACTCTAGGGGTGAGTATTTAAGCTCCTGTTATATCGTGGATGCTGTGCATAACGGGCCCATGTTTGATTCAGGCTCTTAAAGGAAAGAAGGCCTGGGAATTTGTTCTAGAAGGCTACTCAGGTGTAACATCTAGCTGGAAGTAAAGAATCTGCTTTATTTTGAACTCCATTATTGACTCCTGCCTGTCTTTACTGTATCCAATAGTTGGATGGGTTTCTTGCACGGACTGTCTCACATTCCCCTAAAAAATGTCACTAAGATTTAGTTCCGAACTTGGTCATAAACACCCCCCCCCCCCATCAATTTCTATTTTCATCCATTCCTTGGTGGAGATCTTTATATGTTTAGGCTCATTCTCATGTCAGGTTCACTTCCAGTGGGGCCTTGCTCTTCTGCAGGCCTCACATTATCTTCAATACCCATCTAGCGCAATATAGAATGTACAGCAAATTCACTAAAGGTAAACTGCCCAGACTCAAAGTGCATCAAAGTTGCCCCAAACCAAAATGTTTCCACCATCATGCTTTTCAAGGGCTCAGATAGTCCTGTTGGTCTTTCTGAGCAAAAGTTTACCACAGTTACTCCCCTATAGATCTTAGAGGCAGTATGCCTCCCACATGTTCCTATACAATGATAACTGATGAAAGTAATATGAATTGGAAATATTTTTAGATCATGGTTACCCCTGATTTATTTATGGGAACTACAAGAAAAACTCACTGTACATTATTGTAGTGCTAAGATATTAATTGACCATACAGAATCCATATTGACAGTATCTCTTTAAGAATATTAAAGAATATGGTAATAACTAGTCTTTAAGCTGTACATTTCAGAACTCCTGGTAATGTTTAGTGAGAGACCACATAACCCTGCACATATATGTCTATTATAATAATAATAATAATAATCTTTATTTATATAGCGCCAACATATTCCACAGCACTTTACAATTTGACGGGAGTAGGTGGAGACAAAAAAAACATACATTGCACAATGAAAAGCTACTTACAGATGAGACACAAGGTGAGAGGGCCCTGCTCGCAAGAGCTTACAATCTATTAGGGTGTACGGGAGAGACGAAGGGTAAGAAGTGCTAGATTTACAATGGTCCAGCCATGTGACATAAATATGGGGTTGTTTTATGTAGAATTCGGATGGACCTGCCACCCAGACAGTACATCTATATACAGATAATGAGTGCGCTGGCGGGTGAGGGGGGAGTTAGCCATTAGGGATTCTGGTAGGCCAGAGTGAGAAGATATGTTCTCAGGGCCCTCTTAAAGCTATGAGAGTTCTGAGTGTGCCTGATTGTCCACGGTAGCATGTTCCAGAGAACTGCTGCAGCACGTGTGAAGTCTTGAAGATGAGCATGGAAGGTTCGGATGATTAAGGAATGTAATCTGATATCATCAGCAGAGCGGAGAGAACGGGTAGGGTGGTAGAGAGTTTGTTATCAGGGTTTCTTACATGACTTTGTTGTGAGAACGCTGTACCAAGTAGCCACATAGCTCTGTGCTGGTGTGAACAACTCATGTTTGTAATACTATGCATGTTTAAGGAGAAAGGATGGAAATGCAGGTATGCATGTCCTATTACCGAGAGTGTTCAACATCCAGAATGGATTTTTCCAGTGCCAGGTTAACCTCTGAAGAACTGGCCATTCGGAGGAGGGGGCCTTATACTGGAAAAATATTGATCTGTTAGTTTGTGTAACACTTGATTATGAAGGCTTTTATTTTTCAATTGAGATATAAGTTTGCTTATAAGTGTGGTCCCAGGAATGTCTCTGTCCTCGCTGTTTGCTTCTCACAGTTGATGTTATGGACCAATGAAGTATATAATTCCTAATGAAGCTTTGACCTGTATAGAGGTGTAATGTAAGTATTTGTAATCAATATTATGCTCTGCCTTTGTAATTTATATTATGCAAAAGTGTATGTAATATCGCACTTTTATTCTTATGTAATCACTGAATTCTTCGTTTAATAAAGTTAATAAAGTATTTGATGTTGCTTTTTTAAAGCCGTATTCGACCCCTTAAAATAGTTGGCAAAACACTTATGGATCAAAAATTCGTTCATGCCTCCATATGCAAAATCTGTAATTGTTATTTTTATATACACGAGTTTAAAAATGTATGTTCCACTTTTAAGAGTTCCTCAAAAACCATACATGAAGGCGAAGGATGCAAATCTATTTTTACTTAGTAGCGGAAAACATATCCTTATGCATGATACATTCTTACTATGTAGCAACATCACGAACAGAATTCTTTATAAAAACCTGGTAGTATGTTGTCTTCTTTCGAAGTACACGCTTAGAAGTTCATATTGACTCTTGATAAAGGAAGTTTAACTTCCCAAACGTCGCTATGAAGTAATGTGCTAGTCAGCTTTATTAGCTCAACAATGTGAAGTCGATATGGACTATTGAAGAATGTACTTCGAATATACAGTACAGACCAAAAGTTTGGACACACCTTCTCATTCCAAGAGTTTTCTGTATTTTCATGACTATTCATGACACTGGTCTAATGTCCATTCCTTGTGTTCTTTAGCCCAACCAAGTCTAGGAAACCACTGCTAAGGACAGGCAACAAGCAGAAGAGACTTGTTTGGGCTAAAGAACACAAGGAATGGACATTAGAGCAGTGTCATGAAAGTAGTCATGAAAATACAGAAAACTCTTGAATGAGAACGTGTGTCCAAACTTTTGGTCTGTACTGTATATATATACAGTATGTGTAGTTTGCAGCTACACCATTGAGAAATACTGACTATATAATGTCAAGTTGATGATTTAGTGAAAAAAGATGATAATCTCTTCTATATTATTACATCCGTATCAAGCTCAACAGATATTGTGTTTAAACTGCTCATTATTATATCATTATCGAATTTATCAGATATTGTGTGCCAGACTGCTATGCTTGAAACAGCAACTGCTTATAGCAAGAATGAAGGCTCCAGAAGTTCCTCTTTTTGGATAATGCAGAAAGAAAATAAGGATATATTTGCAAACAGCCAGCGCCCAAAGTTATACTGCGCAAATGCATATATATTTTGCTTTGTGGTCTCAAGCATAATTGCCTTAGCAACAGCCAATTAACCAATTATACTGTGATAAAATAATCATGTGATTTTTAATACGTAACAAAGGTATATCAAACTGTAACTTCCTGAAAATAAACAGAACTATGCTCAACACAGAACTGTGTGGCGTATAATTCTCAAACTCTCAGCTGAGAACATATTTTAATCCAATTTGGACAGGGACAACCAATTGATCAGGAGTAGAACAAAAGGATAATTCTACACCTAAAATCCAAACCTAACAATACTAAATGAGTGGCTTTGTGGAGATACTTATTAGCCACTGTAGATTATAGTGCACTGAAACACAGCCTAATAGGAGCATCTGGAATTATGATTTCAATCACTTTTAAATCCATTTTTTTTTGTTTTGCCTATAGTCAAAAATAGTAAATAATCAATAGGATATTGTCCTGCCTATATATAAGGGGTCACTTATATTGATATATTGCTTATATTATTTGTGGCTTTCTGCATAGAAGACATGGGGAGATATGGTGCTGCATAGGCATCCAATATTCAAGAGATGGTTTAATGTCCATAGGCCCAATAACATGTGGTACTGTAGCTATCTGGTTGACAGGAATCTGGTAACTTTCTGGCATATTGGCTTCTAACCAGGTATTTTTGTATATTGAGCTTGTTGAGGTGATGGATCATGGTGCACGGTTTTGTGTGAAACTAGGTCAGGATGACAAAGTGGTTGTAAGTTGTTCTGATCTTGGATGTCATGTGCTGTATAGGAATATGAAGCCCTTTGTCCTGGAAAGGTAACTGTACTGTTGGGATTGTTAGCAGCAATCACAGGTTCACTGTTTTGACTTAGTACATAGTCTCTTGTGCGCTTAACAGGATCCTTTGTATACAATTCACTTAAATTAATGCTGTCTCTTTCACTGCCACTGGCAGCTTGTTCTAGAACCTTTAGCCATACTATTGTTGTGGTATGCTCACGTTGTTTCACTAGAGTCTCCATTTCTGCCTTCTTGTGTGCTGCTTTGGCTTCCATTTCCGCCTTCTTTTGTGCAAAGGCGGCTTGTATTTTGCCTATAAACAATACCAAAACCACTGGACAAAAACTGGGTTAAATTAAGGGAACATATTCATGTAAGTACAAGGACCCAGCAAATACCAAACATGGCCAAAAAGGGTACTATCCCTAAAATGCCCCTACCTAGCATTTAGAGGAACCGCCCTGAAAAGGGCACCCCCACTCAACTGATGGCTGAACCCTGTTACACCACTATGGACAACAAGTATGTGGATGGTTCCCACCTCAAAGTAAGTATGTCCCCCAAAGCAGTCATAAATACAAATCTAGAGGGCTATAGAATATAATGAAGCCCAATAGTAAAGTCGTGCTAGCAAAAATGATGTACAACAGCACGAGTTAATGAAAAATGAATTAAAGGCTTACTGGTGCATCTAGCTGTTCTTGTCAACCATCATTTCACTGTTCTGACTCAATAACTCGGCTATAAGTGTGCAGCTCCCTGAGATTACTTTTCTTAGTACATTTGTACTAAGTACATTTCTGGTACTCACACCAAGAAACCTTATCAGACAGTGTCAACTCAACTGAAGAGAAATGTATAAAGAATCCAGAATAGGGTTAATTTCAGGCTGAAATTCTTGATAATATGCACAATACAGTAGGTTAAAAGATGACTATTTTCCGAATCTTATGAGCAGCCAACTGTACCCAAAAATGGCTGACACTCACTTAACAAGAAAAGGGAGAAGTGATGACACCAGAGCCCAGCTAAAGTCAAGATGGAAACATCTAGGCTATGTCCACAATGCAGAGGACAAAATACTTATTGAATTCTAATCAGGTGAACATATATACCTATTACCGCTAAAGTAATTCAGGCTGAAAGCTCTCCACTGTTTGCGCTTCATTTCAACATTGGCAGATAACAATGTACAACACATAAAATCTGTGTGTTATGTAGCAGTGCTCTGAAACAACTCAGCACTGCCCCTTAAGCTTTAGTAAAATTATAATAGGAATGGCATGACATTCTACCAAATATTAACAGGTAGAAGGTGTTTCTTTCCCTAATTATATAAAATATTAATACATGAAGTGAACATATATGTGTATATATCTGAGAATAAAGTAGCTGATATGAGACTAGATTACCCATTAAGTTACTGAAAATCTCCAACAAGAATTTGTCAGCAGTCAGACTGATCATGTTTGAAGTGATTCTGCTTTCTTCCTCTAACCTTATAGTTAGCAGATGTACAGTTCTGAACCCAGCTGCATTGCTGCTGCTGGGCCCAAATACGGGGACAGATGATTGGGTAGAGCAGGTGAAGAGCACTCTGTAGGAACCTGGAAACAGCTAATACAAAATTCACATTTTTTTGACTATCCAGATGATTATCCTGATTGTTTCAAGTTTAGGCGACAACATTTAGTTGAAGCTTTCACTGCTATTTAAGATTTTTGAGTTCTTTTGTAGATGGTTCTTGGTACTATCAAGAGAGGAGCCCACATTCTGAATATCGGGTAATTACCATGGAGAAAGTATTTTCAGAAAAAGCACTCCCAACATCCTGTGTGGTGCAAGAATCTGAATTAAAGGCACGCGCTGTCACATGTCTAGTGGCTGAAGAACTCCAAGTTTGCTTTTAGGGCGGCTTATGACGACTGGCTGACCGGGCATGCAGCAGTGACTTTATGGGATCAGCTGGTAAGCCCATCAAAAATACTGAGACTATCAGAGAATTATTTAGAGCCCCATAGCTACCTAAAAAGATGGCTATAATAAAAGTAGTGTTGCACACTCTGGATTTAAAGCAAGGGAAGTCAGTGTGCAGATGCTGCAGCTACAGCAGCTTTAAAGTCCCTGCCAGAGGTCTATGTATACTATGCAGACCTCCAAAAGAATTATAGATTTTAAATTATTTTGATAAATTGCAGCAGAAATGCTCCAGAAAGTAATGAGGAGAATAGGAAAAGAGGGAGGCAACATGTTTGTGTGAAGTCTGACGTGTGGTGGATGAAATGTTGTTGTCCCTGGGCACTCTTTTCCTTGATAACCCATTTAGCCCACAGTCAAACCTACAGCAATAAGGAAGCTGTGGTGGAAATGGTATATCAGCAGTGACGTGTCTCAGAGTTGTAACTAAGCTGCCACTTTCTTTTTGACAACATGGATGATTCCTTCCCTCAATGACCCAGGTCTGAAGGTATATTAGAAGTATGGCCAAGATCTATTGTGCCAGTTTCAGGGACTGCAGATATATTTCATATAACTATTATGTCCTTATCTGTATGGATCTCTTTTCAGAATGTCTGAAAGCAATGCCAAGACAAGGAAGTTGCTCTCAGAGATGAAAGGCTGCTATGGAGTACTTGAAGTTACAAAGAGAAATATAGGAATACATTTCCAGTGTAGAAGCAATGTAGAGAAATTGATACTCAATGAGACTCTAAACTAAAATTCAAAAGATAAAATCTGAGACAGAGAAGTCCTAGATTGATTGTTTGTCTGTAGCTCTGTACCTAGATAGGAACACAGCCAACATAAAAACCTTATAAAGCGCAAAGAAAGGATCTTACTTTCCCCAATGGTTACAAGAGTCAGAGGAATTTGACACAGTATGTCAGAATTTTGCTACAGATACTAAGCTAAATGCACCAGCGAGTATATTCTTCTATTTCAGATTAAGACAATATCCAGAAAATGTACAGTCTCCAAGCTAATGATTGATGGCACTGATGGTAAAGAAACATATGAGAAGGGAATTGAATGTCTGAAGGCCCGTACTAGATGCAACTTATTCCTACATTATCTGCCAGAGTGAAAGGGAAAGAACCACCAGATACAAACATCTCATCACAACAGGACCTCCAAACATGAAGATAAGTCATCAATATGATATATTGATCATTCATATTGATGCGGGTCAGATCTGTAGAGACATTGAATGGTCACCTCAAGAGAGGTTGAGATAATAAGTTATCATTGGTTGTGTACATATTATCCTGTAGAAGGAAAGTCTATGCCATATCTTCAAATCAACAATGGTTCCATTGATCTTCAAAAATCTTCAATTACCTGCCCCTACATGTTGAAAGCTAATCTTTGTAGTGAGAAGACCCCTTTAAGGTCTGGCAAGTACCAGTGTGGGAGACTGGCTTGAAAACCCTGGTTCTGTTGACATCACTACAGATGGTAGAATTAGTTCAGACCTACAATGAATTGAAATCATTTACATTTTAGCAAAGGAAAATATAATTTTTGAAGGATATATAAATATTTGCAATCAATTTGTATTGATTGAAGCGAATATAAAAAATATTATTGATCCCCATTGGAATATTTACCTATAAAAAAAATTTGCTATTCTTCTGTGCACACAGCCTCAAAGCACACATTCTCTTCTTGGTTACAAACTACCAACAAACTTTTGTTTTCTGATCCTAAAGTGCAGTGTAGTATTTGGTAGCATTGCCCTTAAACTGTATTGGGTCAAACATTTTGGATATACTTTCACAAGCTTCTCACAATAGTTGGTAGGAATTTTGGCCCATTCCTCCTGACAGAACTGGTGTAACTGAGCCATGTTTGTAGATCACCTTGCTTGCACTTGCCTTTTCAGCTTTACCAATGAATTTTCAATAGGACTGAGATCAGGGCTTTGCGATGGCCACTCCAAAACATTGACTTGGTTATCCTTAAAGGGGTTGTATATTTCATTAAATGGTCTTCAGAATAAGGGGACAGTGAAAACAAACAACTTTGCAATTGAATGTCATTAGCAAAGTTGTCTTGTTTTCACAGTGTCCCTTATCTTCTTCTGTAAACACTGTTCCCCAGTGCTGGTCAGATTCCTCCTCCTGTCCTGTCATTGGCTGATGGCTCTACTAATTTAAATTCTGTCTGGCCCCCAGTCGGATTCAAGGGAGAGAGCATTCCTGTCTCTCTTACTCAGAGTAAGGGACCAGCAGGAATTTCACTCTGCACAGCCAGAAGAAACACAATAACACTGTAGGGCTTCTACAATCAGAAAACAGCAGAAATGTGCCTCGATCCCTGCTTCTCTCACTCAGATTAAGGGGCCGTAGCAATTTCACTCTGCACAGCAGAAACACACTGCAGCTGATTTTACAATCAGAAAACAGCAAAATTGTGCCATGGTGCCTAACTCTCCTGCATAGAAGGGAGATCTGTGCCGTTCATAGGAACACTGAATTCAACTATAACAATCCTCCAGCTGAGAGAGGAGAAGAGATCATAGAAAACTGTCTAGATTGAATGCAGGTATGTGGTATTTAAACAGCTCTTACAAAATAAGACTGCAGGGAGAGGAACAGGGCTCGGGAGCAAGCATGAACAGTGCAGGGGGGGATGATGTCATCACCCTTCAGTTAAGAAACACCCAGCTGGAAGGGGAAGAAATGCCCCTGAATTTGTAGAGCTGAGAAATTGAAAATACTTTGAAACACATGAACTGAAGAAGCGATACATCCCCTTTAAGCCACTTTGTAACCAGTTTGGCAGTATGCTTAGGGTCATTGTCCATTTGGAAAACCCATTTCCGCCCAAGCTTTAATTTCCTGGCTGATGTCTTGAAATGTTGCTTCTGTATTGTCACATAATCTTCTTTCCACAATCTATTTTATGAAGTGCACTAGTCCCTCCTGCAGCTAAACATCCCCACAACATGATGCTGCCACTTCTGTGTTTCACACTTGGTATGGTTCTCTTAGGCTTCCAAGTTTCTCCATTTTTTCCTCCAAACGTAATAATGGTCATTATGGCCAAACAGTTCAATTTTAGTTTCGTCAGACCACAGGTCTAAAAAAAAATTAGGTCTTTGTTCCTGTGTGCATTTGCAACCATGAATCTGGCTTTTATATGTTTCTTTTGAATTAATGGTTTCTTCCTGGCAGAGTGGCCTTTTAGCCCATATTGATACAATGCTCTTTTCACTGAGGATAATGACACAATCTTACCAGCTTCCACCAGCATCATCACAAGGTCTTTTGCTTTTGTTCTTGGGTTGATATGCACATGTCGGACCAAGACCCATTCATCTCTGAGACACAGAACCCGTCTCTTTCCTGAGCAGTATGATGGCTGGACATTCCCATAGCTGGACATTAAAATACATCTACAGGTGCCAGAAGCTTCCAAAGACCTGACATCATCATATGGGCTGTCCCAAAATTGTTTAAAGGCAGAGTAATCTTAGTGTATGTAAACTTTTGACTTTGCAAAAAGTAATAAAAATGCCTTAAAAAAAATCTCTCTCTCATTATTCTGGCTTGTGGCACATATAAATAATTTTGATTCCTAATTGACCTAAAACAGGGAAGGTTTATTCAGATTTCATGTCAGATAGTGAGAAAAACATGCATGTGTCTTTTTATATAGTGTATGGAAACTTCTGGTTTCAACTGTAGGTAGGCATGATAGATTTTCACGAGTAATTACAAAGTTGTTTCTTTTTTTAATTTTAGATTCATTGGAGCAATAAAAGTGGTTGAAAATCTACATCACCTTTAAAGGTTTGCCAGATTAAATATTTCCAACAAGTAATCAAGAGTAATTTATGGAGAATCCAAGGATAGTATTTTTTTTTTTAAATTTAATCAGCTCTACCCTTTACCTCTTGGTAGTATTTTCGGTTTAAATGCTGCCTTGACATCTTTATTTTTTAGACTATAAATAAGTGGATTGAGACAGCAGCTGTGTTGAACAAAGAGGAAAACTTGTTTGACTCTAAGTTGACCCATGAAGGTGGACTCAGGTATTGAAAAACAAGAGTAGTGTAGAGCAGGATGACAACCGTCAGATGGGAGAAACATATATAGAAGGCTTTATGTCTGTCAATGCTAGAATGGATTTCAATGATCTTCCTAATAATAAAAATATAAGATAAGAACGTCAGAATAAATGGAGTTAAAGGGGCAACCACGATCCCTACGATGAGAATGTAAAGCTCAAGTATCGAGATGTAACTGCAAGACAGCTTCTTCAGAGGGACAATGTCATAGAATAAGTGGTTGATCTGTTTGACCTGTAGCAAGTTATTCTCAAAAGCAAAATTAAAATAGGAAAAGTTTCTATAAAACTCTAAGTCCAACACACTATGGCCATGAGTGCACAGACCTTCCAATTCATTATCACTTGGTAACGTAATGGCTTGCATATGGCAACAAAGCGGTCATAACTCATTGCTGCCAAGATGAGCAACTCGTTACATAACAACGACAAAAATATGAATATCTGGACCACACAAGACACAACCAAAACTGAGCTATATCCAGATATATACGCTAGAAGAACATTAAGTAGAGTAATTGTAGAGCAAGAGATGTCAATGACAGACAGGTTGCCCAAGAAGAAGTACATAGGACTACGGAGCTGGTGATCCAGGCAGACAATTAGAAGGATGGTCATGTTACCTCCAAGAGTGAAGAGATGGATCAAGTGAACAATAAGAAAGATGGGAACATGTAAAACTGGAAGCTCTGATATCCCAGATAAGTAGAAGTAAGTAGTTACATTTGCCTGATCCATAGCTCTTGCTTTCTAAAATAAATGTTACGCTTCATAGGAACAGGCCAATATTAATTGTTGATCATAAGTAGATTTCTGTAAAGTAGAAAATGTCCCATGAACAAATTGAAGACTTAAGATGTGCTAATGACAATTGTTAAAGTGCTTGGTATTGAATGAAAGAAATTCTAGCAGTAGCATACATAATGAAATTCTTTCCATCTGACTTAAAAAAATCCAGAAAGGAAAGATCTCTCCTTATGTAGAGCGCCTATATAGGCGTGTGGAGATTCTTAATGCTTTGTGGCGTGCAAAAGACAATTTCGAATCTCCACACGCCTATATAGGTGCTCTCCCTAAGGAGAGATCTTCCCTTTCTGAGCCACTCATTGCCTCCCATTCAACCAAGCCAGCATCGCTCTGCTCTGTACTGACGAGAGGCAAACACCTGAAACAGCTGTACACAGATGGTTGATGCTGGCTTTGCTAAACACCCCTTTTGTTTTCCAAAGACCCAGTGGGTCAAAAGCAAATTGAGGATTTGTTACATTCAATAAAGGGCGCTTGAGCTTCTCAGCTCCTTTCCCATAATGCCTTGTGATATTAAAAAAATCCAATAAGGCTCATACTCTGACTCTTATGTCCAGCACAGAACTGCAATAAAATTAGTAATTTCCCAAGAACAATAGACTGGATGGAGAAAACCAATTAGGATAATATCTGTTAACCAAGTATCTATGTGGCCCATTGATGCCACAGTAAAGGAAGTTTAAAGGAGTATTGGGCAACAACCAATGTGAGCATGTCAGAACTGGAACCTTCATAGCTTTCAATATGCTCAAAAGCTCTCTGGTCTTATTTTTATATTTCCTACTAAAATGCCCAAGGTATTTATTAATGGTACATTGAATTGCAAATACATTTTTAATGATTAGTTCATTTGTATGAGAGAATGGTTGATTAGGTATAGCTCTATTAAGCATACCATCGATAATCATCATGCTAATAGGCTGGATGTGCAAAATGATTGTTCTTTATAAAAGTGCTATAATTATTTAAAGAAAACCAAATATGTCACACTTAGGAAAATGGATGCACAACCAAATAGAATAGAATTACAGGGCGACATGTATGTACGGGGCTGCGGCAGAAGTCTGGCGTCTTTTCGGCCTGAGATCTAGCGCAGCCCTGTTCACTATTTTTTAAAGAGGCGCACTCTAATATTATTATAGAGCGCCCACGGCACTTTGCAATGTGCCTGATATCAGGGGGTGTGCGGGAGGCGTGTCGCACTACAACCGTACAAAGCTATAGATTTATAGCTTCAGTGCAGCAAATCCAGGTGCATTAGTGCTGGAATAGTTAGAGTACTTAAAATCTAGAATGCAGTAGAACAGGTTCATTGATTCAGGCACATTCTACACTACTTTTGTGCACAAAAGAAATGGCACTTGGGCACCAAAAATCATACATGTCGCCCAAAACCTTTATTAGACAAAAATGTCACATAACATTGAAAACACTTAAAAGGATGACAAGCCATATAACAGCAAAGACATGCTTCCTGTTGGTATACAGAAAGTACAACCTCCTTACTCCAGTCACAGCATAAGAGCACTGGTATAGAGTCTAGTATCCCAAATACATGTATAAATCCAAATAAATATCATTCAACAAATGAAGTGAATAAATAGAAAAAAATACATCCAAAACTAATAATAACCGGACACTAGATTAAGTGCAGGCTCGGACTGGCCCACATGACAACTGGGCCTCTGAGCATGGCAGACATGAAGTTTCTTTTAAACTGCATATACATTCTTGGGGGAGACAGTAAGGCAGAGAGAAAGACACAAAAAGCTAAATGCAGAGTATAAGAGGCATGTAAAGTTGCTGTAGGGTGGGCTCCCAGAATCAGCTCTACAGTTTGGCCCCCAGATTCAGCTCCACACTTCACCAACACTAGGTTTATTATATACAGGGCAGGGCACAACACTTTGAAACATGCCTAAAAATGATGGAGGTGCTGTGCGCCTTCATAACCCATAGCATATCACTGGTAGTGTATGTAATGCACCTATCGAAACACATTGCACAATGGAGGCGCATAATAAATCAATAATAGTAAATAGGCAAAAGTTGCATTACATAGAAAAGTAATGATATGTGATGAGCCTCCATTGTGCAATGTGTTTCGATAGGTGCATTACATAAACTAGTAATATATCATGCGCCTCCGTGAGCAATGCGCCTTGATAGGTGCATTACATTCACTACCAATGATATGCTATGTGCCATGATTTGCGCAATGCGCCTAAAAAGGGGCACATTTATGCACATTAAGTTTACCTGACGCCTGATTTTTGAGACAATCGTACTTTCAGACGCACTTTACACTGATTTAATGCCCCTAAAAACTATAAAAATAACGCGTTGAACGCAATGTAGAACACGAACATTTACTTGAACGAACAGTAAAATGTTTGGCTCGAGTTCCAAAAAATCGTGAAGTTTGACTCGAACTTAACATTTCTCGAACGGTTCGATCAACACTACTCATTCAGAGAATGGTGGATTCTAGTCAGTTTTTCCTACGTGAGATGCCTTTACCAAAGGGCCGCCAACAGAAATTTCAGGGCCCCATACAGCTGAAGCACCTGGGCCCCCCCCTGTAAACACCGCCCCCCAGCAACCCGATCGCCCCGCCCCCAGAAACCCGATCGCCCTGCCCCCAGCAAAAAAAACGGCCTCTAGGATATAAATGCGCCCATTTTACCACATAATACAAGTATGCAAAAAAGAACTGTATTGTGTAGTACACCGCACCAAGAGAGTCACACATCTGTCTGTCTCACATATCATAGACACAGGGCTAAGTACCTCCATCCATATCCCCCACCAACCCACATACAATATCCTCCTCGATGTTTCCGTTGGTCACGCACCTCACCACCTTCTAAAATAAACACCAGCAAGAAAGAAAGTGTAACTCCTATCACAGGGTCAGGTGTTCCCTCACTCTTACAATCAGGTACACATGTACACTGCCACTATACTAACGCCGATATAATACCACCATATGGAGACCACATAGTGGTCTGACACCAGCTCGGGTCACATCACATTGCAGTGAATACAGCACTGATCCAGTAAAGTAGTAAAATAACCCCTGAAATCAGGGACTCACCGGAGACGTCTTATCTGAGGAGTCGTTCTCTTCTCTTGAGTCGTTCTTTTTCCCTTCTCTTCTGCATCCGGTCCACACCGTCATGATGACTTGTCCCGGCCACAACTCGTACCTGCAGAAATTACACAAAAATATCTTAGAATCCTCAATTTTCCAGCATTTTTTTACCTATTCCCACCTCTGTACAAACTTCCCAGGGGTGGGAGAGCGGGCACAGGCCATAACTTAGAGGTCTAGTATTCTATGGGTTTGGAAGGTGGGGAGAGGACTAACCCCCTGGAGATAATGCTACAGCTATGGGCTGCTCCCCTAACAATTATATTACCAGGTAGGTAGACAAGACCCTAGGTAGGTTGGCAAATGTGCAAGGCCCAGGTAACTAGATAGGCCCTATTTAGGTAGGTAGACACCCGCCGGATAAGTTGGTAGGCTAGCCCCAGCCATGAGTCCCCTTTAGTTTGTAGGCAGTCAGAGCCCCCTTTAGTTTGTAGGCAGTCAGGGCCCCCTTTAGTTTGTAGGTGGCCAGGGCCCCCTTTATGTTTAGGTAGAGTCAGGGCCCCCTTTATGTTTAGGTAGAGTCAGGGCCTCCTTTAGAGGTTAGGTAGCCAGGGCCCTCCTTTAGAGGTTAGGTAGCCAGGGCCCTCCTTTAAAGGTTAGGTAGCCAGGGCCCTCCTTTCGAGGTTAGGTAGCCAGGGCCCTCCTTTAGAGGTTAGGTAGCGAGGGCCCCTGTAGAGTTAGATAGAGTCAGGGCCCCTTTAGAGTTAGGTAGCCAGGTTCCCCTTTAGCGGTAGCTAGCCAGGGCCCCCTTTAGAGTTAGGTAGTCAGTGCCCCTGTAGAGTTAGGTAGCCAGGGCCCATGTAGAGTTAGGTAGAGTCAGGGCCCCTTTAGAGTTAGGTAGCCAGGACCCCCTTTAGCGTTAGGTAGCCAGGACCCCCTTTAGCGTTAGGTAGCCAGGACCCCCTTTAGCGTTAGGTAGAGTCAGGGCCCCCTTTAGCGTTAGGTAGAGTCAGGGCCCCCTTCAGCGTTAGGTAGTCTCAGGGCCCCCTTCAGCGTTAGGTAGTATCAGGGCCCCCGTCAGCGTTAGGTAGCATCAGGGCCCCCTTCAGCGTTAGGTAGCGTCAGGGCCCTTCAGAGCCCTTCAGAGATAGGCAGAGTCAGGGCCCCCTTTAGCTTTAGGCAGAGTCAGGGCCCCCTTTAGCTTTAGGCAGAGTCAGGGCCCCCTTTAGGGTTAGGTAGAGTCAGGGCCCCCTTTAGGGTTAGGTAGCTTCAGGGCCCCCTTTAGAGTTAGGTTGCGTCAGGGCCCGCTTTAGAGATAGCTAGAGTCAGGGCCCCCTTCAGCTTTAGGTAGTCAGGGCCCCCTTTAGAGATACGTAGTCAGGGCCCCCTTTAGAGATAGGTAGCGTCAGGGCCCCCTTCAGCGTTAGGTAGCAGGGCCCCCTTTAGAGATAGGTAGCAGGGCCCCCTTCAGCGTTAGGTAGCAGGGCCCCCTTTAGAGATAGGTAGCAGGGCCCCCTTTAGAGTTAGGTAGCAGGGCCCCCTTCAGCGTTAGGTAGCAGGGCCCCCTTTAGAAATAGGTAGCAGGGCCCGCTTCCTTATATATATAAAGAAAAAACAAAAAAAACCCCACAAAACAACCACTTACCTGGCCCCGGCTCCTGCCGCTCCGAGCTTCCCGCCGGCTCCTGCCGCCCTGCATAGGCGGCGCGGTGACGTCACATCACCGCGCCACCTACGTCACTAGTAGGTGCTGGCGTCTGGCAGGCTGAAGGCCTAATGCCTTCAGCCTGCCAGGGAGATCAGCGGAGCGCAGCGCTAGTGGCGCTGTGCTCCGCTGACACCGCGCAGCCCCGGGAGTCGGGAACATTAGTCCCTAACTCCCGTGCCGGTCTCTGGGCACTCGGGATGCAGGGCCTGGGCGTTCAGTGACCGGATGCGCGGACGGGCCCCGGGGAGCGACGGCACTGCCTCCGGGGCCTCCAGCAGCTAGGTTCGGCGGCTGCGCCGCCAGGCCCCGCTCTGTCATGGGGAATAAGGGCCCCCCCTTATTCCACCGGGCCCCATACAGGAGTACCGGCTGTTCCCCCCTGTATGGCGGCCCTGCCCTGTGAACACAACCTTCAGCAGAAACTCGCAACAATTTATGGATTTGTTTCTTCGATTGAGCTAGTATAACATTGATATAATGATATTATCTGTAGCTTAGGTCTTTAGTTAACTCAGAAAGGTTTTGGGTCCTTTTCCGCATGAGGTAAACTGCAACTCAATAAAAAAAATATACATTAATGAGCCAAAAAAAAAAAACTTTTTGGATATTACCAAATGGCTGCAATGAAACAGAGTGAAAAATCTAAAGGGGTCTGAATACTTTCAGTACCCACTGTACCACTATGTATATTCACTTTTGTTTATATCTAATTCTTTGCTATTGTACACTAAGGGCGACATGTATGAATCTCGCCACGTCGGGGCGCACTTTTCCGATCTGTATATAAAATGATCCATAATATGGGGGAAGGAAAAAAAAAATTAATTCAATAAAATCATTTTTATTTCTTTATTTTCGGTAGCCACTGATCTATAGTATGGGTGTAACAAAAATAAAGAAATAAACATGATTTTATTGAATTAATATTTTTTTTCGTTACCCCCATATTATTGTTCATTTTATATACAGATCGGGACAACTTCTGTAGTCTTATCATTTGATTTCGGCCATATACTGTTGTATTCCCGATTGCATTAGAAAACCCATAAGAGCGTCGCTCGCTCTCCCATTGGTCCAAATAACTGCGCCTCTTTTAAGTTAGCCAATCACAGAGCTCGCTCGGAAGTTCTTTTCCCCATAGAACTCTATGAGAAAGTAGCTCGCGCTCTGATTGGCTAAGCTGGACGAACCCCCGCTAGCTCAACCAATCAGCTCTTTTCTGTATTTTTACTGTATTTTGAACTGTCCCGCCTTTGAATATGATTGGTCTATATTTCTCCATAGGTTATAATGGGTCCCTGTCGCTCCTATTCTGATTGGTCAATACTCCTCCATAGGATATAATGGGCCACTGTCGCTCCTATTTTGATTGGCTGGTTTATGCCGACCAATCAGAAGAGCTTAAACAATTTGAATTACTGTATTTCCCGGCAATTCTCTATATTGCAATTCCTTATGTAGCACCGGTCTCGGCGACAAACGCGTTGTTAGGGATTTAACTGATTTATTTTTAAAGAAGGTTTCAGCGCTTTATCTGATAATGTTTTACACTTAATAAAAATGAGTTTTTTATTCAAACTCCATGCCGCACGGCGCTGAGAGCCGAGATTGCATTGCGCCCATCTCTCCATAGACTACAATGGGAGAAGTAGCTCGCGCTCTGATTGGCCGGGATAGCCAAGCCCCCGCTAGCTCAGCCAATCAGCTCTTTTCTGCATTTTTACTGTATTTTGAACTGTCCCGCCTTTGATTTTGATTGGTCAAAACTTCTCCATAGGATATAATGGGTCTTTGTCGCTCCTATTCTGATTGGCTGGCTTCTGCCGACCAATCAGAAGCGCTTACAGAATTTGAATTACTGTATTTCCCGGCAATTCTCTCTATTGCAATTCCCGATGTAGCGCCGGTCTCGGCGACAAACGCGTTGTTCGGGATTTAATTGATTTATGTTTATAGAAGGTTTCAGCTCTTTTTCAGAGAATATTTTACAACCAATAAAAATGATTTTTTTATTCATACTCCATGCCGCACGGCGCTGAGAGCCGAGATTTCATTGCGCCGATCTCTCCATAGACTACAATGGGAGAAGTAGCTCGCGCTCTGATTGGCTGGGATAGCCAAGCCCCCGCTAGTTCAACCAATCAGCTCTTTTCAGCATTTTTACTGTATTTTGAACTGTCCCGCCTTTGATTTTGATTGGTTCAAACTTTTCCATAGGCTGTAATGGGTCCCTGTCGCTCCTATTCTGATTGGTCGGGATAGCCAAGCCCCCACTAGCTCAGCCAATCAGCTATTTTCTGCATTTTTACTGTATTTTGAACTGTCCCGCCTTCGATTCTGATTGGTCAATAGTTCTCCATAGGTTTTAATGGTTCACTGTCGCTCCTATTCTGATTGGCTGGTTTATTCCGACCAATGAGAATAGCTTTCAGAATTTGAATTACTGTATTTCCCGGCAATTTCCAATATCCTAATTCTTGATATTGCGCCGTTCTAGATTTTTGGAAAGTGATTTTTTTTAATGTATTTTTTATTTTTGAGGTTTGAGCTCTTTTTCTGAGAATGTTTTCCGCCTTTATAAAGGCGATTTTTTCGGAATCATACTCCTGCCGCACGGAGCGGAGCGCCGAGATTTCTGTTGCGATCTTCTATATGTTTCCTCTCATGTTACGTTCTCGCTTCACTTTGCCTTCGCCGGAGCTTTTAGACCAAAATAAACTAGGTCTGACTGTCAGAGCTGCCGAGCGCTGCAATGCGCTGCACTTTGCCGACTCGCGATCGTACATGCAGTTTTCGGAGTTTTCGAGCGCGGCGCGTCCCGCCCCGGAATGCCTACAGCGCGGCCACACCGCACCCATTGCCCGGCCCTTCATGTGAGGCGCAGCTGAAAGTGGCGAACGCTGTGCCTAACACCGCATCCCTGCGTCCGACAGCGGATTCAGGCTGGGGAGGCGCAGGATATGCCAAAAAACAGGCATAAAGCCCGATCATATATGTCACCCTAATTCTTGATTGTGTGATATAATTGTTCAGTTCTTATACAATTAGATGACACTGTGTGTTTAGTTGGAGAAAGGTTTTGTTCAGAACCAAAATGTTGGGTTAATAAACTTCCACATCTCTTGAAGTGCTGCCGCTTCCTATTTTTTAGTCTAAAGATAGGCCCCCTCACCCAGTGCTAGCAGTGGCGGAGATACAGGGGTCGCAGCAGTCACACTTGCGACCGGCCCCTGAGCCAGGGGACCCACAGGCTCCCCCTCACCACTCAGCTATGATTGTTATGTAGACCTAACGATCGTAGCTGCCGCAGCCACTGCCTGCGCTCATTCCCCTCTGCCCGGCAGCAGCAGCTCTCACTGCAGGAGCTGTCTTCACAAAGCAGGAATCAGAGCATCTGTCAGAGCATCCCGAAGAGGGGGGAGCGCGGGGGAGAACACCAAGCACCGCTCCGACTCCCATGCAGCGGCCATCACTCACCTCCTGCCAAGACAGTGATATAGAGTTACACAGTAAGTGTAAACAGCAACTCAGTCACTGACAGAGGCACACTATGCATGCACAGACACATTACAGGCTCACAATATATGCTGTGGGACTACAAGTACCAGCATACTGCACTAGATGGCCTTTAAACTTTAAGCATATCTAGTGTAGTATTCTGGTACCTGTAGTTGCATAGCAGCTTCTGTGGAACTACAAGTCCCATCATGTCTGCCACATCAGCCAGTCTCATGTGCCATAAGGTATACACATTACAAGCACACACATATCTATCTATCTATCTATCTATCTATCTATCTCATATCTATCTATCTATCTCTTATCTATCTATCCCATATCTATCTATCTATCCCATATCATCTATCTATCTATCTATCTATCTATCTATCTATCTATCTATCTCATATCTATCTATCTATCTCTTATCTATCTATCCCATATCTATCTATTTATCTATCCCATATCATCTATCTATCTATCTATCTATCTATCTATCTATCTATCTATCTATCTATCTATCTATCTATCCCATATCTATCTATCTATCCCATATCTATCTCTCTCATATCTATCTCTCTCATATCTATCTCTCTCATATCTATCTATCTATCTATCTATCTATCTATCTATCTATCTATCTATCTATCTATCTATCTATCTATCTCGCATATCTAGCTATCTATCAATCTATCAATCTATCTATCTATCTATCTATCTATCTATCTAAAAAAAATAGAAAAATCCACAGCACTCCAAATAGATTATAAAAGTGAAAAAATCAGTGCTTTATTCACCCATCAGCAACGTTTCAACTCCGCAATGGAGTCTTTCTCAAGCAAAGTGATACAGATATAAGAGGCAATATATACCATAGTGAGTCAATTACATACAAAATTAATCAATCATGTGTATCATAGAATACAATGTGAAATACATACAGTAAAAAATTATTAATCAATTATACAGTGTAACAACAATAATAACACATAAGCAAATAGAAAAAAATATTAATGTATACCACAGTACATCTCAAAAAAAGTGTTAAAAATATAATTAATTAATTAATTAATCCATCACAAGTGTTAAATATTTGGTCGAGACCTTTCTGCTGGCACCCTTTTTCTTGCGATATTTTGAGTGCTGCATCAATTTTTCTACTATTTATACAATGGACCTAGATGCTGGCACCAACATGGACTCTACGAATATTGATACGGTCACTACAGGTATTGTGCACACCCATGGTTTTTCCTACAATGAAGAGGAGGCTGGCAGAATTTTGAATAGCATAGAGGGAGATGCTTCTTTTCTTAATGTTCCGGCAGTTTCTGACATGAAGCGCAAATATGAATTTGAATCCAAGAGGCTTGTTTCACTGGAGTTACATCTGGTCACTTTAAGTGAATATTATAGAAACCAGAGAATACCACGTGGTATGCGGTCACAGTTGCGTCCTACTATGTTTATGAATAATATGGACTTTCGTAACAAATATGAGCAAATTTCTAACAAGTATGCGATGGACTCAATGTTATTGAATATGGATTTTTTGAATAAGGAATTGTCTGCTTTGAAAGTAAAGTTACAGGACTCACTTACAATATTGAAGTCCAATTTATCTGAAAATGAATGTGCACAGTTTTTGGAGCGAGTAAATCTTTCCTTGATTAAGCATCGTAGTGAGATTGAGGATATTAAGAAGAAAAAATGGCACAGAGATCTAAATGATTATTCAAATGGACGTGTTTACACTTGGTACAATAATTTTGATGGGATGGATAATAGGAGACAAAAAAGGAAACCGGATTTGGATCAATCTACTAATGTGCATAGAGATTTTTTAGGTTCTCTGAACAGGATGGATTCATCTTCAAGAGACGTACAAGGAGAGGAGGACGTAAGCACAGACGTTTCCAGAAAAACAAGATCAAAGAAACAGGAAAGGATACCGTCTCAGAGCGAACCTCAGAAGAAGAAAATTACAACAAAGAAACCGTGGTAAATATTTCATCAATAAATCTCACAAATGATCAATTGACTTTGCTAAATAAAGGGTTATCGTTCTGTCCAGCTAGTAAAGTAGATTGGTTCCAGCTTGAGTTGGATCTAAATTACTTTTTTCGTAATTTGAAGCTGAAGGTGTGGTTTCATCAATGTGACAATAGATCTCTTGTACCATCTGAGACTTCAGAATTGCGGTTTGGTGATTATGAGTTACATAAGAAAAGTGATTTTGTTCCAAATGTTATGTCTCCTGCTATTTCCACTTTTGTAGAGTTGGTTAAGAAAGATATTCTATCTATACGACTTTCGGATAAAGGTATTTTGCATCCAAATATTACCCATGTTGAGATGATTGCACTTAAGGAATTAATTGATAATAATAAATTGACGGTAAAACCCGCCGACAAAGGAGGTGCGACGGTTGTGATGGATACATCTATGTATTTAAAGGAAGTATATAGGCAGTTAGATGACACCACTGTTTATCGTAGGTTATCTGAAGACCCAAGGAATGTGTTTGAAACAAAGGTTTTAAATATATTGAATGAGGGTCTTGAAAAGGGTATCTTGGATAAGAAACTTTTTGATTTTTTACAAGTGGAGAATCCGGTTACTCCGGTTCTATATGTCTTGCCTAAGATACATAAATCACTAATAGATCCTCCAGGTAGACCGATTGTGTCGGGTCAGGGGAGTATCATGAGTAACATATCTATTTTCCTTGATCGAATATTATTTAAATATGTCTCTAATATGAAATCATATTTAAGGGATACTTCCGATTTTTTACTGAAGATTAGTGATATTTTTATACCTAATGGGGCTATTCTGGCATCTTTTGATGTGGTGTCGTTATACACTTCTATTAATCATGAAAGTGGTAAAATGGCGGTTAAACATTTTTTTGCAGCAGTCACGCTTTTCTGCGGAATGTTGTGAGTATCTTATGTCACTTTTGGATTTAGTTCTGACATGTAATTATTTTTTATTTGAGGATTTTTTTTATTTACAGTTGCAAGGCACAGCCATGGGGTCGCATGTTGCTCCATCCTATGCGAACCTTTACATGGCTTGGCTTGAGGAGTTTTACATCTATGTGTCGCCCCACTTTAGACATGTTCTTGGGTGGTGGCGATACATAGATGATATTTTTTTGATCTGGACTGGGACGGTGGATGAATTACATTTGTTTCACTCTTTTTTGAATCAAATGGATCCATTTTTGAAATTTACAGTGACATCCTCTATTGAGGCATTACAGTTTTTGGATACTATGGTTTCTATTGGTGAAAATAGGTTACTCGGATTTTTTTTATAAAGAGTAACCTGAGGGAAAATAGGCTTTTTACCCTATAAATTTTTTGCCACCGAGACTTATGATAAACCCCCCATTCCCAAATTTACCCCAATCTTAAGTAAAAAAATTTGGGTTGATCAAGAAAGGAATGGGGATGTAGCATTAGTTTAAAATAAATTAAAAATTTTTTTTCGCTTCGGGTTTTATCCAATAAACTTTTTATCACCGTTCAAAGAGTTAAAAAATTTGCCCCTCGAAGGGATACCGGGGGAAAAAAAGGAATTTAAAAACAGATGAATAGGATACCTTTTTTTCCCACTTACAGTGATTACAGGGGTTAAAACACTTTTTTTATTCGTAAATATTGGCCAAAAGTTTCAAAAAATCTCAATGTAAAAATTTTTTATTTATTTTTATGGATATGCCAAATTTTAATTGCCCCCTTCCCGGGGGAAAAAATAAAATTTGAAGGACCTTTTTGGAAAAAATCTGATTTTTGGATTTAAAAAAATTTTAGGAAAACAAAATGTATTTTTTGGAGCCCCTCTAAAAAATTTTTCCCTTTTTTCCTTTCCCTTTTTTCTTTTTGTCAACTGCCCTTTTAATGCAAAAAAGTATGGGTTTTTTGTACATCCCCAACAGGAAACTAGTAAATGTTTAAAATACATCTTTACGTGAAACGCAGTTTGGGTTTTTATCAAAACCCCCTTTGGGGTGCCCATGAAATTTTTGTTGAAACATTGGAAAACGAGAGGCCAGTGGGGAAAAACTCCCCTTTTTAAACCCAAAAAAAGGTTTATACTACGGGAAAAAGGGAAGGATGGTTTTACCGGTGTAAAAAACATTTTGCTGAAGGGGGGGAAATTGTAAAAAAAAGTTTCTAAATTTTTAAAGCTTTTTGTTTTATACCCCCAATTACATAGGAAAGGGGGTAAACCCAAAAATTTATTTGCTTTAAAACAAGGGAGAAAAATTGGGAATTTTCAATAAATTTTTTTTTTTAACCTGGGGGGTTTTAAAATGTGGATTTTAAGATACGCCTAACAGGGGGATAGATCGCAAATTTTTTTCTTCCCTGTTCAAAAAATTTGATTTTCCCTTCCTTTTTCCCATTGTAGGTGTAAAACTTTTTATTTTTGGTTTTTTTTAAATTTTAAAATTTTTTAATTTCTATTTTTTTTTCCAAATTTAACTTCGGGTTTTTGAAATTTAAAGTTTCGTTTTTGGGGATGGAAGAATTCTCACCGGGGTTTATGAAAAAATTTTTCCTTTTTTAAATTTTTTTTTAATAAAAAAAATTTTTTTCCCTTTAAAAAAAAATTTTTTTTTTTTTTTAATTTTTTTAATCATTTTCTTAAAATCATTTTTTTGGGTGGGGGTAATATATAAAAAAGGGGAAAATACCCCCCTTTGCCATTGGTTTTGCCCCCCCCTTTTTTAAATTTTTTATAATGTTTCCTTAAAAAGGGGCTTCATTTTTTGAGTGCGTTCTGATTGTCTCTCTTTTGGGGATATCAAAATGTTTTTTCTGGCCCGGGAAAATGGAGGGCAATTTTTTGGGGTTTCCCGGGTTTTCCCGCCTGTACTTTTTTATGTGGACAGGTTTAATATTTTTTAACCCCGTATACTGAGTTTTTTGTGCCCCTTAATTTAGGGTTTCACCCCCCTGTTTGGGGGTCCTTTTAGCCCCTGTAAAGGAAAACGGGCGACCCCTTAAATCAGTTTTTTCCCTTTGAGTTTTTTGGCACTAATGTTTTCCCTAAATTTTTTGTTTTAAACACCCCTTTCTTTTTATTTTTCAGTTTTTTTTTTTTGTTTTAATTTTTTCTGTTTTTTCAAGTAAAAACCCGCTTGTTTTTTTGTGCTTAAAACTCTTACTGTCCTTTTCCCGGGAAATTTTACAATGAAAGGGGGCGCATCCCACTTTTTTTCCGCGCGGGCGCATTAAAGAATTTTTGGGGTTTTTGTGGGGGAAATGGGCAGTGAATTTTTTTTTTTACTTTCACTGCCAGCGCACTAAAAAGAGCGGGACGCCGGAAGGGGTTTAAATTTGTTTTGAAACCTGGGTGAGTTTTTTTTTTGATTATAATAAAATTTAAAAAAAAAAAATTTTTTTTTTTGGGGTTTTAAAAAATTTTTAAAAAAAAATTTTAAGTTTAATTTAAAACATTTTTTTTTAAAAAAAAAGGTTTTTTGAGAATTGTAAATTTGGTTGGTTTGTATTTTTTTAAAACAATTTTTTTTGGTTTGTTAAAAAACCATTTTTTTTTTTTGGGTTTACAAAATTTTTTTTTAAAAATTAATTTTAAAAAAAAAAAAAATTTTTTTTTTTTGGTTTTTTGGAAATTTCCCCGTTTTAATTTTTGGGGAAAAACCAAAAAGGGGGTTTTTAAAAAATTTTAAAATAAATTTTTTGGAAAAAAAAATTTTGTAAATTTTGATTTCCAAACCCTTTATTGGTAAAATAATTGGCCTTTTTCCTTTAAAATTTTCTTGGTTAAATTCACCTTTTGTTTTTTGAAAAAGGGGATTTACCATTGTTTTTGGAGGGAAAACGTTTGGCTTTAAAGGGTTTTTGAATAAAACCCCCAACCGATTTTTTTCCAACCTTTTAAAAAACCCCCCAATTTTTTTTTTTTTTTTAAAATTTCCCCCTTGTTAAAATTTTTTTCCTAAATTTTAAAAAAAATTAAAAATATAAAAAAATTTTTTTTAAATTTTTAATAAATTTTAATTTAATGAAAATTATATTTTTAAAAAAAATTTAAAATTAAAAAATATTTTTAATTTTATTATAAAAATATATAAAAAAAATAAAAAAATAAAAAAAATTTTTTGTGTGGTTTTAATATTTTTAATTTTTTTTCCCATTTTTTCCCTTTTAGCCCTCCCTTCGAATTCAAGGGAACCTTCGTCGGACCCAATTTTTTTTTTAAAATAAAAATAAATTTAAATATTTTTTGCACACAGGATTTTTTTATTTAGTTAAAATTTTTTTTTTGGGGCAACTTTTTGTGTTTTTTTCCAGATAATTCCCGTGAAAAGTAAGGGAAGGAATCAATCGTTTGCCTCTTAAATTTATTTCCCCCTTTTGGGCTTGGTGTCAGCCAGCGGTTTTTCCCTTTTTAACAAAGGCAAACACTAACCCCCGCCCACTATTACCCCCAATACCCAACAAAACCCCCCCATACTGGGAAAACCGTAAAAATTTAAGAAAAAAAACCCCTTTAAAATGTGATTTTTCTGCTTCGGAAAAAGCCTGCAGGCTGGTTTTTTTTAGAATAGGGAGGACCAGTAATCCCCGGGGCCCTTTCCTATTCGGGAAATTTAACAGGCTACAGCTGTCATTTTTAAATTTTTTGGCTTTTTTTTGGGAAAAATGGGGACCCCACATGTTTTTTTTATTTTCTTTTAAAAAAATTTAAATTTTTTTAGGGGAGAATCTAAAAAAGGGGTATCCATTAAAATAAATTACAGGAGTTGCCCTTTTTTATTTTCCTAAATAATTAAATGTTTTTTTTGAAAAAAAAAAAAACCCACTGGGTTTTTCCCCCTTTTTTTCCATAACCCAAAGTAAAACCAACACGGGAAAGCCTAAATACTATCAGAATGGGAAGGCCCGATTAACACTTTTCCCTTCCCCCCCTCTAAAAATACCATCCCAGCTGCCCCAATAAAATATAAAACAGTAAACCTGGCTTTTATCAGCCCCCCCCTTGGAGGTTTTTGGGGTTTGGGGGTTGAAAAGAACCGGGAAATTATGCCCACCTTGGGATGAAAAAACCCAACCACTAAACAAAAAAACCAAAAACCCTCGGGGATAGTAATGGAAAAAAGAATGGGTTCAGTTTCCCCCATTGCTAAAACTGAAAAAAAAAAGGGGAAAAAAAACAAAAAACAAAAAAGGGGCCACAAAAAAAACTTTTAAATTTTAAATAAACACCCCCCCCAACATCCCCCCTTTTTTCCAAAAATGTTATTAAAAAAAAATAAATCCAACTTTGGGGCCCCTGACATAAACCAAATTTGAGACCTGAAAATAGCCCAAAAGGGGGATAACTGTATAAAAACCTTTAAAAAAAATGAAAAGAAATATCTTTTTAAAATTACAGGGTATGGAGTTCAACCTGCAAAATTTTTTTCCCACAGCGTTTGCAAAATTGTCCTCTCCCCTTTCCCAAAACCCCTCAAGGGGTTTTGAAAGCTGGGGCCTCTGTACCCTCCTCTCACCACCCCCCCACCATTGTGTTATGCATCCAAGCACCAACACAAAATAAAATCCACCCATCACCTCATAGCCCATATTACCCATTTCCACCTGCATCTTCCCCCCCTTAAACCCTTTCCCTCCATAAACCCCCCATGGGGAAAGTTTTGAAACAGAGGGGGCTATGGGGTGGGAAAAATTTGGTTTAAAAAAAAAAAATAGAATTGTAAGATGTTTTGCGTGAAAAATTTTTTGCGGGGACAAGCCCGTGGAGGGGAAAAATTTTTCCACCATGGGGGTTTTCCTGAAATGGAGGAAAATAAAAAAGGGAAAAAGAAAAATTCCTTTTCCCAAGGGAAGCCATCTTTGGTCCCCTAATGAAACCCTGCCCCGGTAATCACTTAAATTTCGCAGACCCGTGTACACGGAAAACCCTTATCACTATATGGGCACTTTTTAATAGGGGAAAAAATTTTGGGTTTAGAAAGTGTAAAGGTTTTTTTGGGGTTTTCCCCAGTTCCCCACAAAAAAATTAAAAGGGCCCCAATGTTTTCCCCCCAAACCCCCTTTTTTTTTTCCTTTGGAAGGCCCGGGGAAAATTAAAGGATATCCAATGTAACAGGAAAGCGGGGAGTTTCCCCAAAACCCCCTGAAATTAGTTTTTTCTTCCAGGGCTTTTTACACAGTAAGGTGGATGGGGGAAAACTTTTTAAAAAGGGGGTGTGGTTTAACACAGAGAGGGTGTGGTCATGCAATTTTTGGGGGAAAGAAAAAAAATTGGCTTAAAATTTTTCCTAAATTTTCCCCCCTAAAAAAGTTGGAAAATTTAGGTTCTATAGCAAATCCCCCCCCAGCAGTCACACAGCCGGGGGTGCAAAAAGCTAAAAAAACTTCATGAAACTGTATTACCCAATTTTTTAAAGCGCTGCATAACAAAGTGTAGGGAACACTGTGATCTTTTGTAGGGAATTTTTCCGAACAATCTTGCAGAGTTTTAACAGCCCCCAGCCCAGACCTTTATAGTTCCCTGCCCAGAACTGGTTAAAAAACCCCCTTGTACCAACAAAAAAAGGGGATTTAAAAGTTTCCCGTCAGGCGTTTTTTTTTTGGAAAAAATTTTTTTAAAAAGAAATTTTATTTTTTTATTTTCTCTTTTTTCCCTCATTTTTTTTCATTTTCTTGAGTACTTTTGGAAGCTTTTAAAACAAATTATTTTTTCTCCATGGGGGTTTTACAAAAAAATTTTCAAATTAAAAAAGGGTTGCCCCAGAATGCTGACATTGAATGTGACAAAATCCTTCACTGCCCAGAAATGCAGTTAAAAGTTATTCTTTTTTTCTTTGTAATTACAGCAATTCTAAACCATTTCTGCACAATTTTAAAATGCTACACTCATTCTACTCACTTCTCCTGGGCCCAATGCAACAGAAAGTGATAAATCCACTGCACACTGAAAATATTTTGAAACGCACTTAATGAAAGCTTTAATGACAACAATTGGCTCAAAAAATATACAAAAAATGAATAAAACTATTAAGTGTATAGAAAAGGATTCCATGAAGAGGTAATTGTATAACAATCCATCTGGTACTTAGCCTTTGGTATAGTTTGGTCCGCTGGTCTCCCAGCCTTGAAAGGGGTGTGGCTATTCTGGATCCATTATCCAAGTTGTGGAAATTTTGTTCACGGTCCAAAGTCTTTGTCCTTGATAGGATGTGCACTAAAGCAGTATACAAGATGTCATCAGGCAAAGGTACGAGTTAAGACGGTGCTAGGCTGTGTCTACACAGCAATGTTAAAATGCCATCCAAAATCCGACAGCATTTTAACATTGCTGGACCGAGCTGGACCGCGTTTTTTGGTGCAGATTTGCGCTAAAAATGATGGTCAGTTTTAGGATTTGCTGTCAGCCCTGTACATTGAATGTGCAAGAATCCGTCGGAAAACGCTGCAATCCAACAGAATATACAGCATGTTTTAAAATCTGCCAGATCTTAAAAAATCAGTTCTAAGTACAATCACAGCTCGGATTTTTTATTGCTGTCTATGCAGTACTGTGTACCGTCGATTGTCGCCGGATTCTAAATACTGAATCCGCCAAAAATCCAACGAGAATACCGTGCTGTGTAGACATAGCCTTAAAAGTCATGGGAATCCATACAGTGTTGTAACGGTTCCCTGCTTAGTGTCCTATACGTCAACTGGAGTGGATAGTCAGTTTTGCTACACATGACGTTTCGGTTCTCCTGAGTGAGGACCTAATATACAGTATCTCACAAAAGTGAGTACACTGAGTATTGTATTATATCTTTTCATGGGAAATCACTGAAGTTATGACACTTTGATACAATTTAAAGCATTTCACCATACGTCCTTTACAGTACATACCATGTTTCCCCGAAAATAAGACACCTCCGAAAGACATAGTGCATTTTTAGTTATGAAATTCAGAGTTTTGCTGCTTATGCTGATGTTTGTGATGAAATCACTACAGTATATAAATACATGTTGATGTTTTGTTCAGCAATAAATGTGAATTATTGTTCATAGAAAAAAAAATCCCCTAAAAATAAATCTTAGCTCATCTTTAGGAGCAAAAATTAATATAAGACACTGTCTTATTTTCAGGGAAACAGGGTAGGTACACAGGAACCCAACATCCAATCCTTTATTTGTGATAATATACCGCTCACAGAAAGACAGAAATGCTTGTGCTCGCTTGCTTCCACGTTTCTGATTCACACAGATCCTTGATCACAGCTAACAACACCACATGCATCACTTACCGTAATTAAAACACCAAGTAAAACTAATTAGGATGTTTAAGAGCCTTCCTAGTAGTTAACCCTATCAGTGCCTATTATTTTAAAATCCCTATTGACTCATACAGGGTGATTATCTTTACTAAAGTTATATAGGATTATCAGTACAGAAAAATATATATTAAGACAATATTACCAAGGGTTATTAATAGATATGTGTTATGTCATTTCTAAAATTCAAGCCCTTAGGAAATCTAGTCTCGCATTTCATTATCCAAAAGGTCCCTCGTAGCCTTACTTTTTTTGTCCAGTCCCCTCCTCTTACGGGCTTGTCTACCCTTTCTAAAGCAATGCATCTGAAGGAGGTCAGGGAACATGTGTGAACTTCAACAAAATGCTGCGTATCTCCTGATAAATAGGATTGTGCATTTTTAATCCCTGCAATATGTTCTGCTATTCTTTGTTTTATTTTAAGGATTGTGCTTTCAATATATAGTTTGTTAAAGGCCTCATGTAAGATGCCATAAATTGCATGATGAGTTTCACAATTTAGATAGGTATTTATTTTATACTTTTTGTGTGGTTTTTTTCTTTAAAAAATAAAGAGAGTTGGGTTTTCTTATCTATTTTGTGGAGCCTCTTTCAATAAAGTAGAAGAATAACCACTTTTTTAATCTTTGGTTTATGATTATTTTTTCCTTATTGTAATCACTATCCCTGGTGCAGGCTCATTTTGCTCTAGTAAGCTCTCCAGCCAGAATTGCAGCTACCATTTGAGGAGAATGGGGCTGTCGCTTGCAGTACCCCCCCATTAAACCGCATTGGGTTTTTCCTGAAAATTTGTATAAACACAATCCTTTTCACTGTCACTTATTAATTCTATATCCAAGAAGGCCATTTTTTAGCAATGCACAGTATGTGTAAAGGACAAGTTATATGGCTTGTCATTAACTTAATCCATAAACTGAGGTATGGTAGTTATATTTTGATTTTAGACGATGAAAAGTTTGTCTCTATAATGCCCATCACAGTTGATCTCCAAAGGGATTAAATAAACTATAAATGGCATGATGCTCCCACCATGCCATAAAAAGATTAGCTATCGAGGGGGAAGCTGTGGCCCCCGTAGCGGCTCCCAAAAGCTATAAATAGAAGTCATTATCAAATTTTAAATATTTTTTTTTTAATAAAAAAAGCCACACTCAATAAAATTAATGTTCATACTGGCTACGATGATTCAAAAAATATTGTAAAGCAGCAAGTGCCAGTTTGTGAGGTATACTAGAATATAAATTGGCCACATCGCAGCTTTAAGTTCGGTGTAAGAAATTGAATTGAAGGGGTGAAAGATTTTAAAGTATCCTTATACCATTTTTAAGGGAAACCCCTTGGATGAGCGTACTTAGGGGTTGTAAATATGTATCATCCATCGACGTAACATTGGGGGGAATTCTTATTTGTGGGTTTTTGGAACCTAGTTGAATATTGATATAACCAGGTTTTTACACTCAAGAATCTCCACTGGATCTGCAAGTTTTCGGTATGTTTTTTCATCATGTAGAATGAACAGCGCCTGTTTTTTATGTAACCCCGCTTCCATCACTACAGTCAACTTCCCTTTCTCTGCCTTTTTTATTATCTAGTTGTTATTCTTTTTAAGTTCTAATAAAACTATTTTTTATTTAACCTTTAAATTATTTTGTCTGATTTTGTACTTTTATTACTTTTTATTTGTAGCAAATCCCTTTCCATTGCCTCTTGAAACAGATCCAGGGCTGAAACCCTGGCTTGCAATGGATAAAAGGCAGGGTTCATTAGTTTGTGGTAGATGCGGGTATTAACTGCAGTATCTTCCTCCCTAGTTTCCTCATCTAGTTCTTTCAGAATTTTCAAGGATCTTTGCTCCACAAACATTAAATTTTTTTACTTTTCAAAGTAAAGTATCATTTACGCTTGATAACCGTAAATTTGGGGTGTCTCAACAAATCAAATACAGCCCCCAATTTCTAAAAAACATGGCAAAAAAAAATGAGTACATCCCTAAGTGAAATGGACAAAATTTTGCCCAAAAATGTCAAAATTTTTTTGTGGGCCCCCATTTTTTTCCAGCAGAAATTTTAAGTCCTTGGATTCACTAGAGCTTCACAGGGTTCAGCCCCGGGTCCCCTTTTCCCCTCCCCATGATGACATCACAGAGCGGGGAAGTTTTGAGACCTTGCACTCCTTCATACTTAGCCAGTCCAGCACCTATACCCTCATTTTATTTTGCATGACAGTGGTCATCTTGGAAATGTGTTTTGGGTCATTATCATATTGGAATACAGTTCTTGAAAAGAGTGGGGGTCATGCTCTGCTGCAATGTGTCACAATACATGTTGGCATGCATGGCTCTTTTAATAAACTTTTTGCCCCCCCAAACTGACAGTCCAAACCATTATTTTTAAATTTTTATAACATTCATTTTAAAAACGCCATTTATTCCATGGGGCCGTCATTTGAGGGGGGGGGGGGACATACATATAGTCAAATATACAATAAGACAATGAATGACGTATAACTGGTACAGAGGGAGAGAGGGCCGCCCGCAAAGGCTTACAATCTAAAAGGAGGGGGAAGAGACAGGAGGAGGTGGCAGAATGTTTGTGGGGGTAGTACGGGCAGCAGGGGTTTTTGTAGGTTTTTAAAGCAATCCGAAGAAATGGGTTTTCAGGTTGCTTTTAACTGGGGAGAGTGGCCCGAGAGTCTGATGTTTGGGGGAGTGCATTCCCGAGTGTGGGGGAAACCGAGAGAAATCTTGGAACGGGTTTTGTTTAGGAGCTATAAAAGGGGAAAAACAAGAAGGTCCTGTGAGGAGCGGAAATTTCGTGAGGGGGGGTATCTGGAATTTGGGGAGGATGTATGGGGGGGAGAGGTTTTTGGAGAGCCTTGTAGGTCATGGTTAGCACCTTGAATGAATTTGCTGGCTATTGGTAGCCATGAAGGGATTTTACAGAGGGGAGAGGCAGAGGAGTAGCGGGAGAAGGGTGGATAAACGGGCAGCAAGTTAAGGATTTTGGAGGGAGCGAGAGGCTGATGGGGGCCCAGAGAAGGAAAGTTTTTTTTTTACTTTCCCTACCATGCTTCACTGTAGGCAAGACATACTTGTCTTTGTATTCCTCACCTGGTTGCTGCAACTCATACTTGACACCATCTGAATCAAATAATTTTACTTTGGTCTCATGAGACCACAGGAAATGGTTCCAGTAATCCATGTCCTTAGTCTGCTTGTCTTCAGCAAACTGTTTGCGGGCTTTCTTGTGCATCATTTTTAGAAAAGGTTTTCTTATGGGATGACAGCCATGCAGACCAATGCAGTCTGAGCACTGATTGGTGGACTCTCCACCCCTTTATCCTCTGCTGAAATTCTGACAGCACTCATATGTCTATTTTAAAAAGACAATCTCTAGATATGACACTGATCATGTGCATTTAACTTATTTGATCAACCATGCTGAGGCATGTTCGGAGTCGAACACGCATTGTTAAACTGCTGTATGTTCTTAACCAAAGTGCTGCTGATCAGTTTCAGGGTGTTTGCAATCTTTCTATAGTCTGGCCATCTTTATGTACAGCAACAATTATTTTTTTCAGATCTTCAGACATTTCTTTGCCATGAGATGCCATGTTGAACTTCCAGGAACCAGTATGAGAGAGCGTGAAGGCAATATCACCAAATTTAACACATCTGCTGCCCATTCACACCTGAGACCTTGTAACACTATCAAGTCACATGACACGTTGGAGGGAAAATGGCAAATTGGGCACAATTTGTCCATTTTCACTTTGGGTGAACTCATTTTGTTCTCATTGATGGCTTTGTGTTGAGTTATTTTGAAGACACACCAAATTTACACTATTAAACAGGCTGTACACTGACTACTTTACATTGTATCAAAGTTTCATATCTTTAGTGTTGTCCCATGAAAAGATATAATATAGTATTTACAAAAATGTGAGGGGTGTAGTCCCTTTTATCAGATTCTGTATCACCAAAGGTTTAAGGAACAGAGAGCAAAAGCTGTTAAAAGAGATATGAGAATGAAAAAAGGAAAAAACACATGCATAATGTTATAGTTGAAGTACATGAAATGTCATAGAAATTGCTAGGAAATCACTGTAGATAAAAAATGAACATGAGAATAAAAAGGAAAGCTTACAGCAGAAGTGTAGCTAATGGGATATAGGAGGAGTCATTAAAATAAAAATAAATTAAAGATTAATCTATGCCAGTGAAATTGTATAGTGTATCTAGAGCCCATAAAATTGTATAAAGTATATAGAAAGAGTGTTCAGGAAAAGGAGGAAATGAGAAACAAGGAAAAAGAGTGATAAAGTGGATCATAAGAGAAGATAAAATAAAAGATATGCAAGATCAGCTATAAGGTGAAGTAGTGAGGAGGATATATGAAATTAGGAGATAATAAGAGCCAGCATGCCAAAGGGATAGTAGGAGACAGTACCTGAAGTGACCCTAAGGCTAGGTTCACACGGCTTAACTGCGGGGCGTAATTTCGGCCTGCAATTACGGCGTGTGGACTGGGGCGGGGCGGGAGCGGGGGAGTGAGCGGGGGGCCAGCACTTCGCCTGCCCATAGACAATCACTGCTAGCGGCGCGTATACGCCGCTAGAAAGTGACATGTCAATTATCTCCCCCCCCCTGCGGCTTCGCCGGGCGGGGAGAGGAGACGTAATCCATAGTTCTCTATGAGAACTGTGAATTACCGTAATGAATGGGCCATTTTCGGCCCATAATTGCCGCACTTCGGCGGGTAATTACGGACCGAAATACGGCCCATTTTAAGCCATGTGAACATGGCCTAATAGTTAAGAGTAAAGAGAGATAGGAGTCAAAACCTGAAAGAGACTGAAGTCACTTTAATAACAAAAATGTTTCCCTGAAAATAGGACATCCCCCGAAAATAAGACCTAGTGCTTTTTTATGCAATTCAGAGTTTGGCTGCTTATGCTGATGTGTGTGATGAAATCACTACAGTATATTAATACATGTTCATTTTTTGTTCAACAATAAATGTGAATTCTTGTTAATGGAAAAATAAGACATCCCCTAAAAATAAGTCTCAGCTCGTCTTAAGGAGCAAAAATTAATATAAGACACTGTCTTATTTTCGGGGAAACAGGGTAGGAGACAATACCAGAGACAGGTGCCTAGAGCAGAGCTTGTGAAATGAGGAAAACTGAGTCTTTTAAACCAGTGCATGCATACGCTAGCAGCTGGTGCATGCACAGAAGAGCAGAAAAAGAAAGACTCTATATCTGACTGCATCCCACAGCTGCTGGTTGGTGCATGGAGGAGAAACCATAGAGGAAACACGACGATTCAGGTGGCCCCACAGATGCTCAAATTGGTTCATATCTGGGGAATTAGGGATTGGGGTAGCATTTGGATGTCTTGAACTATCAATGTCAGACATTTCTAGCTGTGTGACATGCTGCACTGTCTTGCTGGAATATTCCATTCGCCCCAGGAAAGAAAATCAGCATTTCTGAATGTATGTAATCTGCAAGGATGTATTCTTACTGTAATTAGTTTAGAGTGCCTTCCACATGGATGATTGGCCAGAGAATGCCATCAGGACATTCCTTTGACTAACACTGCCACCACCAGTTTGTGTTCTCCTAGCAGTCAGCTGAAAGGGCTGGTAGGGGACCCCACTGGCCCACCACAACATGGTGGAAGCCCCCCAGGAGGGGAATCTAAGTGGGTTTCGGGTATTCACCAAGACCCCCCGAAAAGCGGATGGACTTGCTGTGGCGGGAGTCCCCGGGTTTTTTCCACTGGGGGGGGCTTCCTGCATGGGGCCAAGGGTAGGCGTGGTACAGATTCATCAGGAGGCTGTAGTCGGGGACAGGCGGGGGTCAGGACAGGATCAGGTTCATAAAGTGGACAGGCGGAGGCGGGGCGGGGGGGGCAAGATTCGTGGTCGGTAAATTTGAGCAACGGGTTCATCACGGGGGGCAAGACAAGACTTTCAGGAACACTTTCCCCAAGGAAATACACACCAAGGACCCGGGCGGGGGGCTTCGGGAAAGGGGAGGGAATTAAAAAGGGGACATTCCCAAAAAGCCCAAATTCGGGCCTGTCCCTTTAAATTTACACTGCTGGTGGGCGGCCCCCCGCACGCCGGTGCCAGGGGCGGACAGAGCGGACGTGGCCGGGTAAGTGGTTGGGACCGGACAGTGGGTGAGGGGACCCCGGCCCGAGTGGGGGAGGGGCGCTGCCGGTCGGGGCATGGATGCGCCTGCGGAAACCCGGGATGGGGGGTCACGGGGGCATCCGTGACATACCCCCCCCCCTTTCCCTCCCCCCCTTGGGGGCTCCCCTTCTTTCTGGAGGGGAATTTCTGGATGCTCGGGGTTTCGGGGAGTTCTCCTCCCGGCTCCCAAGCCCCTCCCCTCAGGACCAAACCCCTTCCAGCCACTAGAAGTATCTTTTTCCCTCTATTTTTCCTCATCCCCAAGATCTCCTTGACTCGAAGACATTGGGCGCATCCAACAACGGAAAAGGAACACCCTTCGGGGAAAAAACTTTTTAAGGACCGGGGGGTTTTAGAAAAGAAACGTGGAAAAGTTGGGGGTTTCTCAGGGTTGGGGGAGCCAGATTTGAAGAGAAGGGGGTTAATGCGGCTAAAACCTCAAAGGGCCCGGGAAAAGGGGGGTCCCATTTGGGGAATGCATTTTTAAGCGGACATTTCGGGCCCAGAGCCAACCTTGTCACCTGGGGAAAAGGAAGGGAAAGGGGGGTTTCCCCCTTCTTTTTTATCCGCTTAGCCCTTGTGCGCCGGAAGCACGGAGCAGAGACTGAGGGTCGGGACCAGTGATTTATGTCCTGGACCATTTCTTCCCCCCCGGGAAACCCCTCAATGAGTGCCAGAGGGAGAGGGGGGCGGGGATGCCCCAAAAAAAGATGTGAAGGGGATGACCCCTGGGACTTTAAATCTAGGGATTTTAAAAGAAACTCCGCCCATGGCACAAGTTGGACCATCATCTTGGCGTGCAAGACGAAGGGCGTAGGAAAACCCCCCCAAGACCGGGTTGACCCTCCCCCACCGGCCATTCGTCTGAGTTGGGTAACCCGAAGAGAATTTCGACCCCCCCGAAGTTGGGACACATGGCTCGCCAAAACCTGGAACAAAAAACGCCCGGGTCCCGGGAAAATATGCTGAGGGAGCCATGCAGACAACACGTGGAAAAAAATAGTTCCGCCAGGGGGAGGCAGACAGCGGGCCCCTGGCAGCGGGAAAAAAGTCCATCTTGGAGAACCGTCAGTGATCACCCAAATAATGGTGTTTCCAACAAAGGGAGGGAGATCGGTTATGAGTCATAGAAATGTTGGTCCGGGTTTTGATTGGGATGGGTGTGCTGTATAGGCCTGTCGGCTTGTGATGGGGCGTTTGTTGGGGCACAGGAGTTCAAGACTGAACAGTCCTTGACATCCCTCCGGCTCTGGCCCAAAACAATAGAAGGGATATCAGGTGGAAAATTTCTTCGGCGCCGGGATGACCGGCCCACCAATGAGCAATGTCCCCACTTTAAGATACGTCGCGGAGACGGGACACGTGGGGCCCTTCCAGGAGGGAAACCCTCCGGGGGTCAATGGAGCTCCGAGAAAAATGTTCGGGGGAAATTTATGGGGGCTCAGGAAAGTTTTTTTTCACCCCCCCACGTCGGAGGCAGGGGAAAGACGTCGGCTCTCACATTCTTCTCTGCGGGCCGGAAGTATCTGGAAATCGAAAACCGGGGAAAAGAAGAGCGCCAAACCTACCTGGCGGGGGTTTTAAGTCGCTGAGCCCGTCGGGGAGATATTGGAGGTTCTTGGGGGTCTAAAGATGCAAATTTTGGGGGTGACGCGCACCCCCAAAGTAATGCCATTCCTCCAAGGCCGCTTTAGGCCAGTAGCCCGGTCACCAATCGTGTAATTCCTCTCAGTAAGAAACGTTTTGGAAAAGAAAGCCACTCGTTACAGTCCACCCGTGGGCCCTTTTTTGCGTAAGAACTGCTCCGGCTCCCAATAGGAATCCTTTTCCATTGAAGGGTTTCCGGGATCCGGATGTGAAAGGATAGATGCCGAGAGAAGGGGGATTTTTTTTGGTTTGAGAATCCTCTTCGGCATCGACGGGCCAGCTGCGTGGTTTTAGTTTTTTTCTTGGAAGGGCCACTATCGGAGCACTAGCTTGAGAAAATTTGGGGGGTGAACTGGCGAAATAGTTACAGAAACCCCGGAAGCGCTGTATACTCGCAGACCGACTGGGCGGGCCACTGCAACATGGCGACAGTTTCGCGGGTCCACCTAGGGGCCCTTGGGCAGAAATGAAGTAACCCAGAAACGGGGGGTAGCTGATGGAAGAGGCATTTCCCCAGCTTTTGGATACAGTGGTTTCCCGGAGACCTTTTAACACCTGAAACATGGCTGCGGTGGGTCTCGAG
Organism: Phyllomedusa bahiana; assembly: GCA_025379985.1. Taxonomy (NCBI): domain Eukaryota; kingdom Metazoa; phylum Chordata; class Amphibia; order Anura; family Hylidae; genus Phyllomedusa; species Phyllomedusa bahiana. The sequence continues at coordinate 86,920 of JAODAL010006217.1, read as the reverse complement.
GTCAGGGGGATTTCACCAAGAGTCTCAAGGGAAACCACCACCAGTTGTAGATAGGTCTCGAAGATTCATTCACGAGCTCCTGGGAAGACGGGAGGGGGATTACACATCCAAGGGCATCACCAAAGGGACTCAAAGTGCCCATCCCTGGGGTTGAAAGGCCTCTTCCATTCATTTCCCTTGCGGATTTGGGCCAAGTTTTAGGCCCCTCTCAATCCAAAATTGGAGAAAATCTTTGCGCCCCGCAGACGGTCAAAAAGTTCTGGGGACAAGGCAGTGGGGGGGCTGGGCCTTCACTTTTATCTTTTTCAGGCCCCGGTAATCTATGCAGGGGCCTAAGGTACCGTCCTTTTTTTTACGAAAAAAGAACCCCGCACCTGCGGGAGCGAGGACTTTCGGGTAAACCCTTCCCCAATTTTTCCTGGATGTACTCGACATGGCTTGGGTCTCAGGAAACCGATAATGGGTTTGACTCCTCCCCCGGGGGGATGTACCGGCCAATAAGTCGATCGGGGGCATTCGTACGGAAAGATGGGAGGAAACTCTGGCTTTTCTCTCGGGGAACACATCGGGGTACTCAGGTACCGGGCGGCAGCCCGGGCAGCGGCTCATGAAAAGGGGCGACGGGAGCAGGGAAAAACCCGGGGGAGGTGCCACCAAACAACCCCTGGACAGTTGGGACCCCCAACGATCCCCTTTTCCCAAAGTCCAGTCCAGGGTAGGAGGTGGGGCCGACATGGGGGCCGAGGAGGACCGTTGATGAGGAGCGAGCAACCCGTAAAGAAATTTTTTCTTTATGCGCGCCCCCCTGGGGGAACAGTGGCTTGGGGACAAACTGGTGGTCCGCTAAGCAGCTCCCCTGGCCGGGCGAGATGACGAGGGTTTTTTCCAAGCAACCACCGGAGCGATACTGTTTCCTAGAACCCAGTGGGAATTCCCGGCCAAACCCGAATCTTAAAACCCGGAACCGGAACGAAGTACTAGCCCAACATGACCCGCACTGGCATCAACGGCGTGGGGAGGAGGAGTTTTTCACCTAGGGAATCCCCTCCCACGATCCATTTCGGGAGTTTCCCCAGGGTTGGGATGCTTGGGGGCAACTCCTCCCAAAAATGCTCTGGGGGTTTCCCATAGAGGCACAAATTCCCTTTTCCGGCTGGGGGAACTCTTTCCCAAAGGGGGCGAACCAGACATCTGCATGGGCTCCCGGTGGGTGTTTTGGCGACTGTGGGCAGGGGGCCTCTGAACACCGGGGTGCCAGGCGAGAAACCCCGAAGTTGGGCTAGCGACCTTTTGCCGAAGCTCCCCTTCCCCCCTCAATGAAGCGCACACAATGGGGTGGGCCAGGGATCAAAACCCGAGGGGAAATGGGGTTCCCTTGCGGCCAAACGTCCTTAACTGATTTAGAGCCCCTTTCCTTGAAGGTAGCACACAGAGCACTCGTTCCCTGAGAGTTCAGAGGAAGGTGCGGGAAATTTCACCGCGGGTCCCCGGGCAAATCCCCTTGGCTAGGGTTTTGGAGGACGTCTTGGCGGAAATCACGGTGGTTTCCCGAATACGTTGCGGAACTCACAGAGGAATGAGGGGAGGTCCGCCGCCCCCAGATCATTCCTGTCCCACAGAGGGGAAGCCCATGCCCGGGCCTTCCTGGAGAGTAGACGACCACGAAAGCCCCTTCACCCGTACGGACAGGAAAATGGTCGGCCATCAGTTCCGGTGCAAGGAACATGAGTGATAACCCCCCGCAGATTTCGGGGGCCCCCGTCGAACTTGGATGGGAGCACGCCGAATCTTGGGGCCCCCGAGAGCCACAGGAACCGTTGAGGCAGGAAAAAAAACCCCTGGATTTGGCGGAGGTTGCTGCTGCTGAGCGTTAAAAGCTCTACACCCTGGGGAGAGTTGCTCGAGGGTGCTGCGCTTGCTGCGCGTCTGTTCGATTGCTTGACCACAGTGGGGATATTGGGAACGCCGGGAAGGGGGCCTTGGCGGGGTCCATGGCCCAATCCTACTTTAAAGGTCGGGGAGTGGAAACCACTGGACCCCCGCAAGCGTGGTGGGAAGCCCACACCAGGAGCGGAATCTAAGTAAGTCCCGGTATTCCCAGAGCCCGCCGCAAAGCGGGGTGGACTTTTCTGGCTGAAGTCACCAGGGCGCTTCCCCTGGCCGGGGGTTGCCTGCGGTGGGGGCCAAGGAGGGCTGGTATTTTCACAGGGCAGGCTCGTATCGGGGACAGGGGGGAGGTAGGGAAAGGGGCTCAGGTTCGTAAACGTAACAGCGGAGGTCAAGGGTGGGGGCAAAATTCAGGTCTGTAAACGTGAGCAAGGGTTCGGTACTTTTTAGGCAAGAAAAGACTTTCAGGGAAAATTTTACCAAGGAATACACACCAAAATCCCGGCAAGGCTGTCAGGGAAAGGGGGCCGCTTAAATAGGGACAGTGCCGAATGACCAATTTCCGGGGCATGTTCCTTTTAAAATTTTACACTGCCGCGCGCGCCCAGGGGGCGGCCGCGCACGCCGGGGGCCAAGGCGGACAAAAGCAGGATCGTGGGCCCGGGGAAGTTTAGTGGGGACCGGGCAAAAGGGTGACAGCCCCCCCCCCGGGGTCGGGCGGGGCGCCGCTCGGAAAATCGGGGCAGGAGCGCCCCGGGCCCAATCATGTGCGGGCAACCGGAAGTTGCTAGGGGCTTTTCCTGATGTTTCCCACCTACACACCCCAAAATACCCAGGGAAGTTCAGTGTTCTGTGTCTAAATCGCAGAAGCATTCTAGAAGCCCAAAGAGTTCAGGCAACCAAATGGGTTTGGCTTTTTTCAGTGAGGCATCTTAAGCCAAAACCCTTTGCTCCTGCCTCCTGAGGGTTTCAATGGGAGGGAGGAGAATGGGGCATGCACTGAAAGTGAGATTATGAGGGAGGAACATAGACAAACTGTTACAAGTTGAGCCATGGCCCTCACTGCTCGTATCTCCCCTGCCCCAGACCATGGGTACTCACCTTTCCTTGTACCAGCTCCGCTGTGATCCTCTGCTGTACTGAGCCGGCTCTGTGAAATTTAAAGGGCAAGCGCACCGGTAATTAGATAATCACCGGGCACTAGCCCTGTATCTTGTTTTTCTCTTCCTGTTTGCCTTGCCAGTTTGTTGGTGTGTTTTAATGAGTGTTTTGTGATTAGTAGTGTTCTTCCTTTTCTTGACCCCTTGCTTAGACTTTGACCTAATTTGCCTGACACCTGCTCTGACCTATTTGCGTGGACTTGACTACTCCTCTACCTGACCGCTTTGTATCATGCGGCACCTCAGTTGCCACTGCAAGCAAGATGTGTCAGGGATAGTGAACTGGAAGTCTCCCGCCCCACAAATCTTTGTGACGGACTGTGGCAAAAATCCGGAGGCTATTTAGAATCTGGTCACTGATGGAGTTTATACCATCGCTTGCAGTGGTCCAGTGGACCAACATCCTGTACAGACTGGCCTTGGATCACATCAGGGTGCCCTTGCCTGGACTCCAGGACATCTCGGCTGTTATGGCCCACTAAAGTCATTGTATTAGTCATCTTGTGGACAATATGAAGAATCTCGCAGCCCACCTACCTCCTTTCCACACCAGCTCACCACCCATGGCGAGTAACCCTCCTTCTGCTCCTCTGACCTCGGTAGGCCCTACCTTATGCTTATCTCTACCGCCACGTTATGACGAAAGTCCTGCAGAGGGTTCTTAAGTCAGTGCTCCATTCTTATAGAGATTAGTAATGAGCGAACACTAAAAAGTTCGAGTTCGAGTAGAACTTCGAATTTTGAGAAATTCACCTCGAAGTTCAATTCGAACTCGAATTTCGAACCCCATTAATGTCAAAGGGAGAAGATGTTCTGGTCAATTTTTATACCTATACAGGTAAGGAGAAGCTGCAATTAGCATCCATAACAGTGGATACAATGCATAAAATGGATACGTGGAACAATTTAGTGAAGAAAATTTGTCTCTAAGAGTCACAGAAAAAAATGTCATATATGTGGTGGAAGCAAGAACATCCCAACGGGGAACATGGAGGTTCAGCTGGCAGGGCCATAGTTATAGGAGGTGCTGTGGTAGCCAGGGCTGCCATCAGTAATCTATTAACTGTTTCAGGGCCCCATGCAGCAAAATCAAATGGGGCCTCCAGCCATTACTAGTTCCTATTTTTTAATATATCAGTGGGCCCCTTTTTGATTAGGGTATCGTCCCATGAGTCAAAGGGGCATTTGGGACACCTCAGGATGCAGGGCCCCGTAGTGGCTGCTACCGTCAGGGGTGCCAAAAGGGCAGTACTACTGTCATGAGCCCTAATCAAAAAGGGGCCCACTGATATATTAAAAAAATAGGAAGTATTAACGGGTGGGAGCTCCATTTGATTTGGCTGTATGGAGCCTGAAACTTTTAATAGATGACTTACTGCAGACTGATTGATGACATGTTAATAGATGACTGATGGAATGTGTATTTCACATTGTGAAGAAGACATGCTACAGTTTACAAGTCGGTGACATCAGCAACCGGGGCAACAAAATCGTCAGAGATCCACACTTGATTCATTTTGATAAGTGTCAAATGATCCACATTCTCATGGAAATTATGGACACATTTGTCAGTTATCACCGCACCAGCTGTGCTGAATGTTCGTTCTGAGATAACGCTGGCTGCCGGGCAGGATAAAACTTCTATGGCATGCTGAGCCAGCTCAGGCCTTTCATTCAGTTTGGACTCCCAGACTGGAGTCGAATGGGTCCAGTCCAAGACCAAAAACATTGGGGTTGAGCCACAGGTATTCATGGACCGTGCTCTTAAGGCAGTCTCTTTGTGTCTGAATGCTTTCCTGCCTTGCAGGTGTTGGTTAGGTGTTAAAAAACGAGTGAAAAATATCAACCAGTATGCTTCTGCCACACTGCCTGCTGAAGCTGCTGCTGCGGCTACTTGCCATTTTACTACTAGCACATTGCTGACGTTGTTCCACCGTGACATTAGAATGTAAAGAAGACGCAACAGATGTCTTGAGTTGGTCAATGAGCACTACAAAACGCAATAGGCTGTGCACATCTTAAATATACTTTGAAAACGTAAGCATAGGTGCACACTGAAAAGGCAATAGCATACATCTGAGCACTCTCTCAAATTCTTGCATTCTACTGTCAATTTGTGTAGGTAGAAGGAAAGTGCTCATGCTTGTCTTGTAACGTGGATTAAGGAGGGTGGCCACCCAGTAATCACTGTTCATTTTGATTGCCTTGACGCGTGGATCATGTTGCAAGTAATGTAGCATCCAAGCACTCATGTGTGAGATGCTGCCGGGATCTCCCAAGCCTCGGGGTCAAGGGGCACATCTTCAAAACTGGTGCAGAGATCCTTCACCTGCTTCCACTCTCTATGGCTCAACACCACGAGGTCCGCACCACTGCTCGTCAGCCCATGCAACACTTTATACAGAATAATGCCATTATGCTGCTGTCTCAATCGCTCGAGCAGGTGTTGCCACGTCAACAATGAGAGGGTTGACAGGGAGGCCCAGATGACGTTGCAACGCTGCCAGTCGCCCCAAAGCAGGGTGCGAATGCCGGAAGTGTGAGCTAAGACCTTGAGCCTTCCTCAGCAGACAGCCAAGACCCGGGTCGCGCTTGAGAAATGTATGCACAACCACGTTCAGGATGTGCCAGGCAAGGGATGTGCGTTAGTCTTTCAATCCTAAGGGCAGCAAGGAGATTTCTAATGTTGTTGCACACCACCTTGCCTACCGCTAGGTTCTTAGCACCCAGCCACTGGTCGGCCTTAGTGCGCAGAGCAATCTACAGCTCTTGACCTGTGTGTTGATGGTCTCCAAGAAAAATTAATTTTAGAACAGCCTGGTTTCTCTTGGCACGTGATACTACCCATCGAGGTTGGGGATCTGGACTCTGCTCCATTCCAGAGGTGTGGAAGAGTGTCTGCCAAGACCCATTATCACCAGGGGCACTGTCATCCACCCAACTCACCCAGTGAGCATTCGGTGAGATGTAACGCCCTTGACCGTGCTTACTAGTCTGTGTCTGTAGTGAGATGGACTTTGGTGGACACCAATGCAGCCAACAAGCTGGAGATTTTTTTGCAATGTGGTAGGCCAGGGCAGGGACAGCTTTTCTGGTGCATAAATGCCTGTTCTACATCTGATATTAGGGGCATGCCAGGGCTATGATGTGGCGGAACCCATCTTTGTCCACCAGGCGGAAAGGCAACATTTCGAATGCCAACAGCCCGGCAATGCCGACATTCAGGCTTTTGGCTTTGGGATGGCTGGGGTGAAAGTGTTTCTTCTGCTCCCACACTTGGTACACAGAAGGTTGGAGCATTCTGTATATTAGGTGACATTTAGCCTTTAGGTCTGACTGCTGATGATGATGACATTTGTGCCCTTGACTGAGAGGAAGAGGAGGTAAAACTGCTGGCTGAAGGGCATGTTAACCACTGAAGAACAGATTGGTACCGATCTTCAGTAATGAGACACACAGGGAACCGACCAAGCGATGTCAGGCCTGACGGTCCTGCCACTGATGATGTGCTCGCTTGTGTGTTGTCAGAAACACTGGAAGGAGTGTCTTGTCTCATACTTCTAGCTCCATGTTTTACCACCTCTAGTTCTTCTTATGGAAGAACACTGGTAGCAAAACAGTAAATCACTACTTTTGTAGAATCCCTATATTTTGCAACTAGCAAATAGGATTGGAAATATAATTTTTTTCAATGGAATATCTATTTAACAGGGTCTTAACAAAGAACCCTGGAAGCAAAACAGCAAATCACTACTTTTGTTAAATCCCTATCATTTGTAATGGTGCTAACCGTGTCTTCTTCACTGGCTGTACCCCCAAAACAGCAGACATGTACTTTTTGGCACTCAGACTGAAGATGTGAAAGATACAGGAAACAATTTAAAACTCCCTAACTTTTCCTGTGTATAATTCCCTAAGCTTACTGCCCCTCCCTCCCCCCTCACAACAAAACTAACTAGCAGCTTTTCCTTTATAAAATCGCTGTGAAATGGGGTGCCTGCATGCATTGGAGCATGCAGACACAGAGTGCAGTGTGTTCAGTACAGGGAGTAAAGTCGATATGGCATTCAACAGGAAATACCGTATAATAGATAGAACAGGGTCATGTGATTTCAGCAGCCAATGAGATCCCTACACCCTCACTGTGATGTTTTTGGACATTTCTCTATTGTCTGCACTGATTGGATGGCGCCACAAGTATAGGAAGAAGCAAAGTGAAAGTAAGAAATGGCCCAGCGAACACACGTGTAGAACGCAAACTTTTACTCGAACTACCGTAAAAGTCTCGGTTCTGCTCGAGTTTGAAAAAGTTCTACTCGAACGAACCTTTTTCCAAATAGTTCGCTTAATACTAGTAGAGATAATAGTGAACCAGTTCCCCACTGAGTGAGCTAAGGTGGCATTCATTTTAAGTCTACTGTCTGTTGAAACATTGGCCTGGGCCACAGCCCCCTGAGACCAAAGAAACCTAGTGACTGCCAACCTCCCAGTGTTCCTTGAAGCCTTCCAGAATGTGTTTGAAGAACCTGGACAAGCATATTCTGCAACAGCTTATCTGCTCCGCCTACATCAGGGCGAGTCCACAGTCGGGCAATACGTGGTGCAATTCTCCATGCTGTCATCTGAACTCGCATGGAATAATGAATCTCTCATAGCCAAGTTCTAGCAAGGCCTCACAGCTAGAATAAAAGACCAGCTGGCCGGTCGAGATTTTCCTTCCTCTATTGATGAACTCATTTGTTTAGCTACAAGAATAGACATCCATTTTGAAGAAAGATAACCAGAGTGAACAGCATGAAACCATCCGTCCTTGCTGACTTCCTCAACTTGCTCCAGTGCTCCAAAGGCTTCCACTTCCTCCACCAATAGATCTGCAAAATTATCCCATGCAAGTGGAAAAAGCTCAACTAACTGAGCAAGAACATGCCCGCTAATGCCAGCAGAACCTCTGCCTCTATTGCGGCAGTTCCAAGCGTTTCCAGGAAACTCCCACACCTAGGTTTCATGGGAAAGGCTTCTCTAGGTGTGAATACTATCTCTCAATATTTGACCCTGCTGGTCCTACTCTCTTCCATGGTACCGTTCTTTCAAGCCACAGCTTTCTTGGATTCTGGCTCAGTGAGAAATTTTATTGATGCTTCATTGATTTCCAAGTATCGTTTCCCTGTGGTCCATCTGGACAAATCATTGCATATCTCGTCTATTAATAGAGAATGCCTGAGACACTCTATTCAGTTTTGTATCAAGCCTTTAAAGCTTCAAGTGGGGGCGTTATATAGAGAGAAAATGGTTTTCCATGTGTTGTCTTGTTCTTTCTCTGCAGTTCTTTTGGGACTTCCTTGGCTACAGTGTCATGCTCCCATGCTCAATTGGCAAACAGGCAAGGTCACACAGTGGGGACTGTTACGGTCTGGAGGTGGATCCACTTGACCACCGCAGGCGATGGCTTAAGCCCACACCAGGGAGTGGAATCTAAGTGGGACCCGGTATTCACCAGAGCCTGCCGCAAAGCGGGATGGTCTTGCTGCAGTGGGTATCCACCAGGTCACTACCACTGGTGGGGCTTGCCTGCGGTGGCGGCCAAGGGTGCGAGGTATAGTAACGGCAGGCAGGCTCGTGGTCGTGGACAAGCAGGAGGTCAGGGCAGGCGGCAAGGTTCGTAGACGGTAAACGTAAGCAGAGAGTCGGTATACGGTAAGGCAAGACAGGAACGCTCTGGAACACTTTCATCATGGGAATATACACCAAGGATCCGGCGAGGGCCGGCAGGAAGTACCCGGACTAAATAGGAGCAGTGTCCGGCAATGAACCAATTATCAGTGCACTGCCCCTTTAAATTCAAACTGCCGGCGCACGCACGCCCCTCGGGGCGGAGCTACGCGCCGGGAGACGGAGCCAGACAGAGCAGGAGCGCGACCGGGTAAGTGAACGTTGGCTGGGGCCGGGACACGGGCGGACCCCGAACCCGACGTGCGGGACGGGGCTCCGCTGGAAGCAGGGGCACGGGCGCGCCTGCGACCCGGGACAGTGGTCGCAGGGGCGTCTGTGACAGAACCCCCCCTCCCCTTTTGGGCTCCCCCCCCCTTGGGCTCCCTTCTCTTACTGGACTGAAGAAATTTCTGGATGAGGCTGCGGTTTAGGATATTCTCCTCCGGCTCCCAAGACCTCTCTTCGGGACCGAACCTCCTCCAGTCCACTAAGAAGTATCGCTTTCCCCTAGTTCTCCTCATGCCCAGAATATCCTTGACCTCAAAGACATTGGGCGCATCAGCCACAGACGGAGGAGGGACAGCCTTCTGGGAAAAAATGATTAAGGACCAGGGGTTTCAATAAGGAGACATGAAATGAATTGGGGATTCTCATCGTAGGAGGGAGCCGGAGTTTGTATGAGACCGGTTGATGCGGCTGATGACCTAAAAGGGACCCAGGAAACAGGGACCCAGTTTGTGAGAAGGCATCTTTAGGCGGACATAACGAGACGAGAGCCACACCTTGTCACCTGGGGAGAAGACTGGAGGGGGAATTCTTCTTCTGTCCGCTTGAGTCTTCATGCGCTCGGAAGCACGGAGCAGCGACTGGCGGGTCTGGGACCAGATGACCTTCATATCTTGGGCCAGTGCGTCCGCCGCCGGGACCTCGGAGGAGGTTGCCAGAGGGAGAGGAGGGCGGGGATGCAGGCCATACACGATGTAGAAGGGGGAGGACCCCGCAGACTCAGACTCAAGAGAGTTGTAGGAAAACTCCGCCCACGGCAGTAAATTGGACCAATCGTCTTGACGTGCCGAGACAAAATGGCAAAGGTAACATCCCAGGACTTGGTTGACCCTCTCCACCTGGCCGTTCGTCTGCGGATGGTAGGCCGAAGAGAAGTCGAGCTTCAACTGAAGTTGGTTGCACAGGGCTCGCCAAAACCTGGAGACAAATTGGACTCCCCGGTCCGAGACAATTTGCTGAGGGAGTCCATGCAGATGAAACACGTGGAGGAAGAATAGTTCAGCCAGGCGGGAGGCAGATGGCAGCCCTGGCAATGGGACGAAATGCGCCATTTTGGAAAAGCGATCCGTAATCACCCAAATGATGGTGTTGCTAGACGATGGAGGGAGGTCAGTTATAAAGTCCTTCGAAATGTTTGTCCAGGGTTGAGTGGGAATGGGAAGTGGCTGAAGTAGGCGTGCCGGCTTGTGACGTGGCGTCTTGTTGCGGGCACAGGAGTCACAAGACGAAAAGAAGTCCTTAACATCCTTTTCCAGCTCTGGCCACCAATAGAACCGGGATATCAGGCAGAAGGTTCTTTGGGCGCCGGGATGGCCAGCCACCAATGAGCAATGTCCCCATTTTAAGATACGTCTGCGAAGAGCAGGACGCACATAAGTCCTTCCAGGAGGGACCTTCCGGAGGTCCACCGGGGCTGCCGAGATGAGACGTTCTGGAGGAATTATGTGTTCAGGAGAAGAATCTTCACCCACCACGTCGGAGGCACGGGAGAGTGCGTCAGCTCTCATATTCTTCTCGGCTGGCCTGAAGTGGATCTGAAAATCAAAACGGGAGAAGAAGAGCGACCACCTAGCCTGGCGAGGGTTAAGTCGCTGAGCCGTCTGCAGATATTGGAGGTTCTTGTGGTCCGAGTAGATACGGATGGGAAAGCGGGCGCCCTCCAGCAGATAACGCCACTCCTCCAGGGCCAATTTTATGGCTAGTAGCTCCCGGTCGCCAATCGTGTAGTTCCTCTAGGCCGAAGAGAACGTCTTGGAGAAGAAGCCGCATGTTACAGTCTTACCCGTGGGCCCTTTTTGCGTAAGAACTGCTTCGGCTCCTACAGATGAGGCATCCACCTCCGAGGTGAAGGGTTTCGTGGAATCCGGACGTGCAAGGATAGAGGCCGTAGAGAAGGCGGACTTGAGCTTAGAGAACGCCTCCTCAGCCTCGACCGGCCAGCTGCGTGGATTAGCTTGTTTCTTAGTGAGGGCTACTATCGGAGCCACCAGCGTAGAGAAGTGGGGAATGAACTGGCGATAGTAGTTGCAGAAGCCTACAAATCGCTGGATAGCCCGCAGCCCGACTGGGTGTGGCCACTGCAACACGGCAGACAATTTTGCTGGATCCATCCGTAGGCCTTGGTCAGAGATGACGTACCCCAGAAACGGGAGGCTAGTCTGATGGAAGAGGCATTTCCCTGGCTTGGCATACAGGTGGTTCTCCCGGAGACGTCACAGTACTTGGCGAACATGGCTGCGGTGGGTCTCGAGGTCAGGAGTGAACACCAGGATGTCATCAAGGTAGACCACCATGCAGGTGAGGAGGAGGTCCCTGAAGACGTCATTCACTAGCTCCTGAAAGACGGCGGGAGCGTTGCACAGTCCGATGGGCATCACCAGGTACTCAAAGTGCCCATCCCTGGTGTTGAAGGCCGTCTTCCATTCATCGCCCTTGCGGATTCGGACCAAGTTGTAGGCCCCTCTCAGGTCCAACTTGGAAAAAATCTTGGCGCCCTGCAAGCGATCAAACAGTTCAGTGATCAGCGGCAATGGATAACAGTTCTTTACCGTGATCTTGTTCAAGCCTCGGTAATCTATGCAAGGTACCGTCCTTCTTCACGAAAAAGAACCCCGCGCCAGCGGGAGACGAGGACTTTCGGATGAACCCCTTCCGGAGATTCTCCTGGATGTACTCGGACATGGCTTGGGTCTCAGGAACCGATAGTGGGTATACTCGGCCCCGAGGAGGACTGGCACCCGGCAGTAAGTCGATTGGGCAATCGTATGGGCGATGCGGAGGAAGACTCTCAGCTTGTCTCTCAGAGAACACATTGGCGTACTCCAGATATTCGGGCGGCAGCCCGGGCAACGGCTCCTGAAGGGTAGCGCGAGAGCAGGGAAGCACCGGGCGAGGTGCCACCAAACAACGCCCCCGACAGTTGGGACCCCAACGAATCACCTCTCCAGTAGACCAGTCCAGGATAGGAGAGTGGAGCCGCAGCCATGGGAGTCCGAGGAGGATCGCCGACGAGGAGCGAGGCAGCACGTAGAAGGAGACTTCTTCTTTATGCAGCGCCCCCACATGGAGGGACAGTGGCTTGGTGACGAACTGGATGGTGTCACTGAGCAGCTCCCCGCTGACGGATGAGATGACAAGCGGTTTCTCCAGGCGTACCACTGGAAGCCGATACTGCTTCACTAGGGGCTGGTGTATGAAGTTCCCGGGTACAGAAACGCCGGAACTTGAAACATGATACCAGTCTCTGACACGACCTGTACTGGCATCAACAGGCGTGGAGAGATGGAGGTTGCACCTAGGAATGCCTCTCCTACAGATCCTAGGTGCAGGCGTTTCCCGCAGGCTTGGGACGCTTGGGGCAATTCCTCCGGAAATGCTCTGGGCTGCCACAGTAGAGGCACAAGTTCTTTTGCCGGCGCTGGGCCAATTCTTGCTCAGAGAGGCGAGCCCGATCAATCTGCATGGGCTCGTCGGTGGGTGTTGGTGGTTGTGGCGCAGCAGGCCCCTGGAACACCGGTGCCAGGCGAGGAAACCGGCGAGGTTGGGCTGACTGGCGCTCTTGCTGAAGCTCCTCCTCCCGTTCAATTAAGCGTACATCGATGCGGGTCGCTCACCGGATCAGGTAACTGAGGGAAGACGGGAGATCTCTGGCTGCCAAGACGTCCTTAACTCGGCTTGAGAGCCCCTTCTTGAAGGTAGCACACAGAGCGGCCTCGTTCCATGACAGTTCAGAAGCCAGAATACGGAATTGTACGCGTAGCTCCTCAGCAGGTCCCCCTGGCGTAGGTTTAGGAGGGCTGTCTCGCGGGGATGCACGGCTGGTCCTCGAAGATGTTGCGGAACTACTGGAACAATGGATCCGCCGTCACTGGGTCGTTTCTCTCCATAGGCGGTGAGCCCTGCAGGGCCTTCCCGACGGGAGGCTGACACGAACCACCTTCGCACGTTCAGACAGAACTGATCAGCTTGCTCACGTGCACGAGCATTGGGAGAGAACCCCTGCAGTTTCGGGCTCCGCGACTAATGAGGACAGGCGAAGTGGGAACCTCTAGGACCGCAGGACCGTAGGCAGGAACCACGCTGGAGCTGCGAAGGCTGCTGCTGATGTGACGAGTTGCTGCAACATGGTAGATGCTGGTAAGTTTGCTGGCCTGTTGACCGAGTGCGTGATGGGGCAACGACGGTCCGTCAGATCCGCCAGCTGGGTAACGACCTTGGCGGGATCCATGGCGATCCTACTGTTACGGTCTGGAGGTGGATCCACTGACCACGCAGCTGGCTTAAGCCCCCCAGGGAGTGGAATCTAGTGGACCGTTTCACCAGAGCCCGCCGCAAAGCGGGATGGCTTGCTGCGGCGGTATCCACCAGTCACTACCATGGCGGCTTGCCTGCGGTGGTGGCCAAGGGTGCGAGGTACAGTAATGGCAGGCTCGTGGTCTTGGACAGACAGGAGGTCAGGACAGGCGGCTCTGGTTCGTAGATGGTAGACAAGCAGGAGGTCAGGGCAGGCGGCAAGGCTCGTAGACGATAAACGTAAGCAGAGAGTCGGTACACGGTAAGGCAAGACAGGAACGCTCTGGAACACTTTCACCATGGGAATATACACCAAGGATCCGGCGAGGGCCGGCAGGAAGTGGCCGGACTAAATAGGGGCAGTGCCCGGCAATGAACCAATTACCGGCGCACTGCCCCTTTAAATTCAAACTGCCGGCGTGCGCGCGCCCCTAGGGGCGGAGCTACGCACCGGGAGACGGAGCCAGACAGAGCAGGAGCGCGGGCGGGTCAGTGAACGCTGGCAGGGGCCGGGACACGGACGGACCCCGAACCCGACGTGTGGGACGGGGCTCCGCCGGTAGCAGGGGCACGGGCGTGCCTGCGACCCGGGACAGTGGTCGCAGGGGCGTCCGTGACAGGGACAAGACTGCCATTGCTGCTGTTTAAGGCACCTCAACTGGTGCTTGCCCCTTGCCTCAAACTCAACCTACAGGTCTCCATACCAGGAATACGCTGATGTCTTCTGTGAAAAGCAAGCAGAGACTCTTCTGCCTTATACGGCCTATGACTGCACGAAAGAGCAGAGTGTCTCTCATAATGCCTCCTCGGGGTTGAGTCTACCAATTTTTAGTGCTCGAGACCCAGGCCATGTCGGCCTATATTAAAGAAAATTTACAAAAAGACTCCATCCGCTAGTCCTCCTTTCCAGCAGGTGCCAGGTTCTACTTCATGGAAAAGAAAGATTGTTCTCTTCATCCCTGCATTGACTACCTGGGTCTTAACAAAATAACCATCAAAAATGGAATTTGTTGCCTCTGATTTCTGAGCTTTTTTACCGTCTTCATGAAGCCAAGATCTTTACTAAACTTGACTTGCAGGGAGCTTATAATCTAATTTGCATACATGAAAGCGATGAATGGAAGACCACCTTCAACACCCGTGACGGATACTTGCAGTAACTTGTGATGCCATCTTGTCTTAGCAATGCTCCTGCCTTCTTCCAAGAATTTGTTAACAAAATCTTCAGAGACCTCCTTTACATCTGTGTCATGGTATATCTTGATAACATCTTGATATTCTCATCTAATCTTGAAAATCATCAGGACCACTTTCGCTTGGTTCTAAGATGCTTACATAGTAATCATCTTTATACCAAACTTGCAAAGTTGTCTTCAAACAGTCTAGCTTACACTTCTTTAGCTGCATCATCTCTGACAAGGGTCTGCAGATGGATACTAAATTAACTGCTGTCCTTCAATGGCCGCAACCAGTCAGACTTCGAGCCATACAACGCTTATTGAGGTGCATGAAAAATAACACCAAACTCTGGTCCACCAAAAGCTGAAGAAACGTTTGCCCATTTGAAAATTGGGTTCTCCTCTACATCTATCTTGTCTCATTTGGACCCTAAAAAACCCTTCTTCCTTGAGGTGGACACCTCATCTGTGGGAGCCAGAGACATCCTCACATAGAAAACTCTTAAGTGTTGTGTGTTTTTCTCCAAGACTTTTTCCCCTGTGGAAAGAAATTATACTATTGGGGATCGAGAATTGCTGGCCGTTAAATTGGCCTTAGAAGAATGGCACCATGGCTACATTTCAGACCGGCAGACAGAAATATCAAGGCCAATGCTCTCTCTTGTCCTTTTGATATTGTTGGCCTTGACTCTGCACCTTGGTATATCATTTCGCTGGATCGTCTGATTACTGCAGTTCCCATTGATCTCCAATGTGTACTTCCAGGGAAGACCTTTGTATGTCCTATCTTAAGAATAAGAATCTTGAATTGGGGACATTTTTCAATGCTGACCAGTCATTCCAGAATCCAAAAATCTTTATTACTTAGATCTTGACATTAGTAGTGTCTTAATATTATAAAAGATGTCAAAGACTTTGGTCTCTTTTGTGCCACTTGTGCCCACAACAAAAGCTCTCATCTTAAACCTGCAGGTTTGCTTTAGTCTTTACCTATTCCGGAGTGACCCTGGATCCATATTGCTATTGACTTCATTACAGACTTACCACCATCCTTCAATAATACCGTCATTTGGGTGGTCACATTTTGATTCTGCAAGATATCTCATTTTGTGACTCTGCCTAGTCTACCCTCAGCTCCCCAATTTACCTTACATTTCTTACAGAATTTTTTTTGCTTGAATAGACTTCCTCTGTGTCAGATTAAGGGGATCCAATTCGTGTCTAAATTCTAACTGGCTAACATTTCTGTTCTTTTGTAGAAATCTGTTTTCAGCTAGTTCTGTATAAACTGTGGCATGAGCAGCGTCATATTATTATCAGGGTACTATCAGGGATGGAGTGGGATCACAAAAAAAGTAAAACCTGTTATAAAGCTCAAAGTAGATAACACAGTATTACAGTATTGACAAGCGCCGTGGAGGACATCTCAGCTTCATCTTCCTGCCTTTACATGGTGACTACCATACATCAGACAGAGAATGCCCACGACAATTCTTCATATAAATCAATTAGACATTTTGTACTTAATTTTATATTTAATGCCTAATTGCCTGCTGTACAGCAAATCTCTGCAGTTGCTGTTGAAGCAGCTCAGGCAACATGAATGCCCCATAATAATGTTAAGAATAAAATAAGACAACATATAAAAAAACATATAAAAAGTGAATGTTACAATTAATATTTTAATGACAAAAGATAGAAAATGTGATACATTCTTTTTTCATAGTATTTCTGTCATGTTGGCTTCAAGAACTCTGCTCAGTATAGTTAATTGAGGATTTGATTTTCCCTCTGATTTATGTAAAAGCAATATATCAACTGAGGGAAGTACAGTATTTACTTGACAAAACATTATGGACACATTTAATTGGATCACAGCTTGAGTTCCTAGAAAAGCGAGCTTGCCCTTTGCCTTTGCAATCTTAGAGAATTTCATCTACATTCCCGATTGCCATTGATCTCTCTATATTTCATTTTTAAATCGATAACTATAGCAACCTGTAAGCTGGATCCTTACACTGCAGCATGTTGAGGATTTAAGAGGAAGAAAACCCACATACTGAGTGCCAGAGTCAAGCCACCTTGAAAGAAAATTAGACAAAAATATCTGCTACGTAAAAAAAGTACATTTTTATTGATTTTGATTGATTCCTGGGGTTTTGTGAAAAGGATATTGATGGGATAAAGAAGTTTAACGTTACAGCTGAAATTTAATAAACCACAAGGAAGGGAGGAGGAGCATTGATTTCTGACATGGAATGCTAAGGCCCATTAAAATACATTGAACCACACCTGTCATCTACACTATTAAATGATACAACTTTTGATTTGGAAACCTAACTAAAAGATGGGCTAGGTAATTTAGGCGCACAGAAATGCAAATGAATCCAAAAATTTTTTATGAAAAAATACAAGGACTGAATAGAAAATCATGGGTGCTGTTGACAGAAACTGTCTTAGAGAAGGTTGGTCTTTTTTCTTCATGTATAACACACCACTGCACCACCTGTCATTTTCAAAAGCAAAGTCAGTTTCGCCAACCAGCCGTGAATGACAAATAAAGCTTTATATGAAACACAAGGGCATATTATGTGCTATTGTAAGTTCCCCTAAGTGCTAATTTATCTGGCTTGTTCTCTTTAGCAAACACATGCACAGACCAAAATAATCCATCTAATTATGTAGCTTTTTAGGAAGAAAACAAAGCAAGGTGTTTTTTTTTTCCAAACCACAGAAAGATGTAGATCATATAATAAAAATATAGTAAAAAAAAAGTATTTAATAAAGACATAGAGACCCTTAATCTAACAATTATGTAAATATAAAAAATGTATTAGGTTTCATTTTTCTGTAAAATCCAGCTAAACAAGAACAGAGGATTTTTTTTACATTAAAATGAAAGTGTAGTTTATAATCATCAAAGAAATTGTTTTAATTATAAAAGTGTAAAATGTTTAATGTTCTTATTATATCTACTGTAATGATTTACACAAACAGTAGCTATGTTTATTACTTAGTACATATTTTAGACAGTAAACTGTATATAATGTCTCTTTCTGTTTGTATGTTGCTTTTTTGTAGTAGCAGTCAGCTGCTATTCACAATAATTGCAGAGGAAGCCAATTATAGTTTAAATAGGCCTACTTGAGCACAATTGAGCGTATGGTGGTCAAAATTGTCTGGCATACAGGCCATGCACAAAGCCAGTGTAATTTGTAGTATGTGAAACACTGGAAATATTAATAAAAAAGCAATGAAATGGCAGTGACCTAAAAAAGTACATCTTTTGTATTGCTTTGTTAGGCTGCAAGATAGGGAAGCACAAAGTGTACGGCATGCATGTATGTATATATATAAACTGCAGATGTTATATATGTGCGCAATGATAAATAGATACATAGAAAGATATAGCTTTATATATCATCTCACAAAGTGAGTACACCTCTCACATTTTTGTAAATATTTTACAGGCTATTTTTCTTATTACAATGTAAGATAGTCAGAGTACAGCTTGTATAACAGTGTAATGTGGTGTGCCGTCAAAATAACTCATAATACATAGCCAATAGTCAATGACTAAACCGCTGGCAACAAAGGTATATGTATATATATATATATTTATTATATATATATATATATATTTATATATATATATATATTATATATATATATTATATATTATATATATATATATATATATATACAATATATATATATATATATATAAAATATATATATATATATATATTTTATATATATATATATATATATATTTTATATATATATATATATATATAAAACACACAGTGTAGGAAATAATTAATAATTATTTGATCCCTTTCTGATTTTGTAGGTTTGCCCACTGACAAAGATATGAACAGTCTGTAATTTTAAGGGCAGGTTAATTTTAACATTGAGAGATAGAATATTGTCACGGGTGGGCCCGCGACCCCCGTCCCGGGT
Source organism: Phyllomedusa bahiana (assembly GCA_025379985.1). Taxonomy (NCBI): domain Eukaryota; kingdom Metazoa; phylum Chordata; class Amphibia; order Anura; family Hylidae; genus Phyllomedusa; species Phyllomedusa bahiana. Next base: position 68,445 of record JAODAL010006217.1, on the reverse strand, counting down.
CGCGGGCACACCCGTGGTCGCCGCACGAGCGGTACCGCCGCCCGCATGTCGGGCGGTGGGCGCGCTCACCCGGCCGGCCCAGCTTCTCTCTACTTACCCGGCCGCACTCCTGTTGCGGTCTCAGCCTCCCGTTGCACGCGTCCCCGATATCTAAGGCGCGCGCGCCGGCACTGGGAGATTTAAAGGGCCAGTGCACCGGTAATTGGCTATTGCCGGTCACTGCCCTTATTTAAGCCTGCCCCTTCCTGGGGCCGTTGCCGGATCTTTACTGCCATTTCAGCCTATAGAGAAAGCGTTACAAGCCTTGTTCTGTCTTACCGTGTACCGTACCATTAGCTTCCGTTCCTCGACCACGCATCTTGCCGCCTGCCCTGACCTAGTGCCTGTCCACGACCACGAACCTGTGCCACCTGCCCTGACCTTCTGCCTGTCCCCGACTACGAGCCTGCCTGACGATTCTGCACCACGATCTTTGGCTGCCACCGAAACGTACTCAGGGTAACGCCTGTAGACCCCGCTTTGGGGCGGGCTCTGGGGGAAAAACCGGACCTACTTAGATTCCGTTTCCGCGTGGCTTACCCCATCGCTTGCGGTGGTCCAGTGGATCCGGTCCTACGTCCGGCGTGACAAATTATAAAAATAAAACCCAAAAACATTGTAAAAATTAAATAAATTTATTTGCATTTTGCTGAGTGAAAAAGTTTTTGTCCCCTACCAACCTTTAAGTTTTTGGGTTCCTATGACCATTAGAGCCCTAATAAAGGTTACCTGCATTAAGACGCTGTCTAAAGGGGAATTTACACTTCATCAGTCGTCTGCTCATTGTACTTTCATTTTTCCAAGCTCCTCAAATCCAGGGGTTTTCTTCCCCCCAGCTGGTGTTTTTTAACTGAAGGGGAATGACATCATCCCCCCCCCCTTCACTGTTCATGCTCAGTGTGTTTGTTTGAGATCAGTGGGAGGGGATAGCACATCCCTGCTCTCCCCCACCCTGCTGTCTGAGTACATGCACTGTATCGTTTCTCCCCATCAGTCTTATTTGTAAAGCTGTTTTTTTACAACCACACCCCGCATTTGCTAGAAGTCTTCTATGAACTAAGCACTGATCTCTTCTCCTCTCACACGGATTGTTTAACTGAAACCGTTTTCTATGAACTCACCAAACCACAGATCTTTCCTTTCTATGTTTACACCCACCCTTAAGGGACCGAGACAAAATTTTTGTTTTTTTGATTGTAGAAGCAGCTCAGGGATTATTTGCATTGTGGCTGTGCAAAATGAAATTTTGCCGGTCCTTATTGATGAGGAGGAAGGAATGTCACCCCCCTAATACGACCGGGGCCCGACAAATGAAATTGTAGACCTCAGCCCAATGAAATGAAAGGAGGTGGAGTCCAACCGGCACTGGGGAACAGTGTTTACAGAAAACGAAGATAAGGAGACAGTGAAAACAAGACAGCTTTGCAAATGACATCCAATTGCAAAGTTGCTTGTTTTCACTGTCCCCTTATTCTGAAGACCATTTAATGTAATGATAAAACCCCTTTAAATAGTAAATCAATTAATCAGTTAGACTCTAACCTCTACAACATGGGCAAAATCAAAGAGCTTTCTAAGGATGTCACAAAACTGGAATGGGCTACAAAGCCAAAAGTAAGATGCTGGGTGATAAGGAGACAACTGTTGGTGCAAAAGTTAGAAAATGGAAGAAATCCAAAATGACTGTCAATCGACATCGATCTAGGGGACCAGGCAAAATTTTAACTCGTGGGGTATTCTTGATCATGAGGGAGGTAAGAGATCAGCCTAAAACTACACAGTCACCAAGAAAACCATTGGTAACACATTATGCCATAATGGTTTAAAATCCCGCAGTGCCTGCAAGGTCCCCCTGCCCAAAAGGCACATGTGCAGGCCCGTCTGAAGTTTGCCAATGAACAACTGGATGATTCTGTGAGTGAGTGGGAGAAGGTGCTGTGGTCAGGTGAGACAAAAATTGAGCTCCTTGGCATTAGCTCAACTTGCTGTGTTTGGAGGAAGAGAAGTGCTGCCTATGACCCAAAGAACACCATCCGCACTGTCAAGAAGCATTATGCTTTGGGAGTGTTTCTCTGTTAAGGGCACAGGACTACTTCACCACATCAATGGAAGAATGGATGGAGCCATGTACCGTAAAATCCTGAGTGACAACCTTCTTCCCTCCACCAGGACTTTAAAAATGGGTCATGGCTGGGTCTTCCAGCAAGACAATGACCCAAAACATACAGCAAAGGAAACAAATTAGTGGTTCAAAAAGAAGCACATTAAGGTCATGGAGTGGCCTAACCAGTCTCCAGACCTTGATCCCATAGAAAACATATGGAGTGAGTTGAAGCACTGAGTTGCCAAGCGACAGTCTCAAAATCTTAATGATTTAGAGATGATCTGCAAAGAGAAGTGGGACAAAATTCCTACTGACATGTGCGCAAACCTCATCATAAACTACACGAAATGTCTGACTGCTGTGCTTGCCAACAAGGGTTTGCTGTGCTTGCCACCAAGTATTAAGTCTTGTTTGCCAGAGAGATCAAATGCTTATTTTGGATATTCTATCTCTCAGTGTTAAAATTAACCTATCCTCAAAACTATAGACTGTTCATGTCTTTGTAAGTGGGCAAACTTACACAATCAGCAAGGGATCAAATAATTATTTTCTTCACTGTACATACATATACAGTATCTCACAACAGAAAGTGCACCCCTCACATTTTTGAAAATATTGTATTATATCTTTTCATGGGAGACCGCTGAATATGACACTTTGATACAAAGTAAAGAAGTTAGTGTGCAGCTTGAGTAACAGTGTAAATTTGTAAAATAACTCAATACACAGCCATCAATGTCTATCAAAAGTTAGTACATGTCTAAATGAAAATGGAAAAATTGTGTCCAAACTTTTGGAATATTGCCCTGCGACCCAGTTTCTGAAGAGAGGAAATGATGCTTTGCTTCAATATTTCACAGTGCATCTACGGATTCATGGATCCCTCAATAATTTGTAGTTCTCCACAGCCGGTGGCACTTGCAGTCTCAAACCATGACATTCTCACCACCATTCTTGAATTTAGGCAAGACACACTTGTCTTTGTACTCCTTACCTGGTTACTGCTATACACATTTGACAGCATCTGAATCAAATAATTTTATCTTGGTCTCATCAGACGTCAGGACATTGTTCCAGTAATCCATGCAATTAGTCTGCTTGTCTCCACCAAAATGTTTGTGTGCTTTCTTCTGGGATGAGAGCCATGCAGACCAATTTAATGCAGTGTGCAGCATATGGTCTTGCCACTGACAGGCTGAGCCCCCATCCCTCTAACCTCTGCAGTGATGCTGGCAGCACTCATTTGTCTATTTTGAATAGACAATCTCTAGATATGGCGTTGAGCATGTGCACTCAACTTATTTGTCTGACCATGGCGCGGCCTGTTTTGAGCGGAACCTGTCTTGTTAAACCACTCTATGGTCATGGCCAATGTACTGTAGTTTAGTTTCAGGGTGTTAGCAATCTTTTTGCAGCCTAGGCCATCTTTATGAAGAGCAACAATTCTTTCTTTTAGATCCTCAGACAGTTCTTTGCCATGAGGTGCCATGTTGATCTTTCATTGACCAGTGTGAGATAGTATGAGAGCGATAACAACATTTTAACACACCTGATCCCCATTTGCACCTGAGACCTTGCAACATAAACGAATCACATGAAACTGCAGGGAAAATAGCAATTTTGGTGCAATTTGTCAATTTTCACTTAGGGGTGTACTCACTTTTGTTGCTAACGGTTTATACATTGATGGCTGTGTGTTGAGTTATTGTGAGGGAAGACCAAAGTTACTTCATATATTGGTCAGGACCATAAAGAAATAACTTGTGCATTCACACGTAGTGGGCTGTACAGGGCTCTCTCCCACTGCAACCCTGAATGTAGAATACGTATAAACAAGCTCAGTCCACACCTTGTTAGTTTTTCATTAATAGTAAATTGCTTTTTACTCTAATTAGTATGTGACCCAAAATTCACAGGGCATATCCACACAAATATATACAAAACAGAGTAAAAACCTGTGACGTGTTAATGCAAAACATGGCGATGAATATCCATAATATAACTTAGCTTATCTTCATTTCGCTATGAAATCCTTCATGCGGTAGACAAGTGTGAGAAACACAGCTAGACACTGAATGCCAGATTCACCACGAGGAACGCCGAACGCCCATGTGTAGTGTGTTCACTACAGAGAGTAAGGTGGAAATGGCGTTCAACAGAAAATACAGTGACATACACATAAGATGGTCATGTAATTTTAGCAGCCAATGAGATCCCTACACCCTCAGAGATAACATTTTTGACCCTCCTCTGTGCTCCACACTGATTGGCTGGCCGCCAAAACTGAAAGAAGCAGCTGAAAAAGGCGGCGAACGTCTGTGCCGAAAACAAACTTTTTACCGAACTTGCGGCAAAAAATTTGGTTTACTTGGATTCGGAAAAAAAGTAAACTTCGTGCTGAACTAACCATTTTCCGAACAGTTCGGATCAACACTGATCTTCACTAAAAACTACAGAGCTGTGAAGAGTAAATACAAGTGTTTTTCACTAATTAATTGATCTAATATTGTCAGAGACAAGAACTGCTCCCTCTGATCATCCTGCTCTCTGTCTAAACAGGAAGGAATCACTGTTATCTCTTCACTAGTGTGATATCAAAAGAGTAATGTATTTAGAAAAAGTCTTCAATTACCTGTCTCTATATGTTGATAGCTCATCTTTGTAGTGAGAAAACCCTTTTAAAATTGAAAGTTTGATGATTGCAGAGATCTGTTGTGCGCACATGATCTAACATGTTGAAATTGAGCAGTCCAAGATTCCTTCATAGTCCATGAGTTTTATTTGAAATGCAGCATGCTCTAGCGATAGCAACACTTTTTCTTAAAAAAAAATGCACACAACATGAGCTACTCATAAATGTTAGCAAAAATGCATGAACTTTATTTCATTTCTTGCAAGGCATAGAAGAGGTAAATATAACTATGTATGAAGGAAGCTTAAATTAAGTTTTAGACAAGAGAGCCTTTCTCAAGCCTATACTCTATTGGCTGATTTCAAACATACAGTTATAGTACTTCTTAACATGAATTGTGGATAATCATGATTGGATTTACACTATGATAGTACATTGTACTACATTGTATATCATAGCACAGTAAATGTTAAGTTAATGATTGCTACATCTGTAGCATTTTTAGGAAAAAATGCTGGTTTTTTTAAATGCATTTTTGTCCTTGTGTTTTTTGCCATGTTTTTTAAGCTACAAAATACAGCAGCAGCAGATAGATTTGTGCTGTAGGTCACTAAAAGGTTATGAAACACAAAACAAACAGTGTATTTTTGTGGTATTTTATTCCTTATTTTTTGTGATTTTTAGGGGCCATTGCATGTCTTTCAAAACATAGATTAAAGTTTGGGGTTTTTGCATTTTTTTTTTAATGTAGTCCTCTTTATACAAATTAAAGAGTGTCTGAAAAAATGCATGTAAAAATTATTTTAAAACTAAAAACAAAGAATAGCTGAATTCTGGACAAAGGCACAAAAATGTTTACGTGAAGGAGGCCTAAAACCACCTAAATGGTTAAATGAACTGATTGGAATTTGCCTCATCTGCCCAAAAGTTTATCCATCACTATTATCTCCACAGCTCTATTATATAAACAGCAACATGATCTAAAAGACAAGTTTTCTAACCTCCTAGGAACACAGTTTATTTTAGCTTACAGGAAATAGCAATTTATTTCATAGTTTCATAGTTTCATAGTTTGTAAGGCTAAAAAAGACAAGTGTCCATTTGTTCAGCTGTTGTCTAAGGTGTTGATGCAGAGGAAGGAAAAAACCCCCCAAATTGAGGTAGAAGCCAATTGTCCTCATTTTGGGGGAAAAATTCCTTCCTGACTCCTATCTGGCATTCAGAAAAATCACTGGATCAATGACCCCTCTCCTGAATCATAGACGCTATAACTTTTTATATTATTACTCTCCAGAAATGCATACAAACCCTTTTTGAACTCTGTTATTGAATTCCCCATGACAAGTCCCTCTGGCAGAGAATTCCATAGTCTCACTGCTCTTACAGTAAAGAATCCCTTTCTATGTTTATGTAGAAACTTTCGTTCCTCAAGACGTTAAAGGATGCCCCCTTGTTCTAGATACGCCCTGTGTATACATAAATCTTGGGAGAGATCTCTATATTGCCCTTTTGATGTATTTATAAACAATTTATTATGTCCCCGAAGCCTTCTTTTCTCTAAAACTAAATAACCCTAATCTTGCCAATCTTTCTGTGTACTGTAGTCCACCCAGTCCTTTTATTTTTTTTGTTGCCCGCCTTTGAAACCTGTTCAAGCTCTACAATGTCTTTCCTGTGCACTGGTGCCCAAAACTGTACACAATATTCCATGTGGGGTTTCTAACAGTGACTTGTATAATGGGAGAATAATGTTCTCATCATGTGCATCTATGCCCTTTTAATGCACCCATGATCCTATTTGCTTTGGGGGCTGCTCCCGGGCACTGGCTGCTACAATTAAGTTTACTGTCCACCAGGATTCCCAAGTCCTTCTCCATGCCCTTTTTTACCAGTGTTTTCCATTTAACATGTAATCATGTAATGGATTTCTCTTCCCCATGTGCATAACCTTGCATTTTTTCAGTGTTAAACCTATCTGTCATTTCCCTGCCCGGGCCTCCAACTTATCCAGATCCCTTTGTAATAACTTTTTTATCCTCTATTCTGTTGATTACTTTATAGAGCTTAGTATCGTCTGCAAAGATCGATATTTACTGTGTATTCCCTGTGTAAGATCATTAATGAAAACGTTAAAAGAGGATAGGGCCCAATACTGACCCTTGTGGTAACCCCACTAGTAACAGCGATCCAGTCTGAGTATGTACCGTTAATTACTACCCTTTGTTTTCTATCAGTGAGCCAGTTACTTACCCACTTGCAGACCTTGTCCCCCAGTCCAAGCATTCTCATTTTATTTACCAAACTTTTATGTGGCACCGTATCAAATGCTTGAGAAAAATCTAGGTATATGATATCCAGTGCCTCCCCCCGATCCAGTCTAGCATGACTTCCTCATAGAAGCTGTGAGATTAGTCTGCCCTGGACCGATCCTTCATGAACCCCATGCTGGAACGGCTTTTATACATTTATTTTCAGTGAAATTACTCCAGGATAGCATCTCTGGGGAAAACCTTCAAACATTTTACCTACAACAGAGGTTAAGCTTACTGGCCTTTTAGTTTCCTGGATCACTTTTTGGCCCCCTTTTTGAATATTGGAAACCACATTTGCTATGCGCCAATCCTTTGGGACATACCCGTTATTAGGACCGTCCATGAATATTAAGAATAGGGGACTATCTATGCATCACTTAACTCTCTTAGGACACGTGGGTGTATGCCATCTGGTGGGGGGGGGGTGTCTATTTTAATCTTCCTAAGACGGAGCTGCACTTCTTCCGGGGTTAGACAAGAAACTTTTAAGTTGGAGTTTACCTCATCTCTGTTAAAACAGGAAGGTCATCCTCCTCGGTAAATTTACAGTGGAGAAAAAAGTGTTTAATAAGATAGCATTTTTCTCATCGCACTCTACTGTCTCTCACTCAGTATTTTTCAAAGGGCCAACATTTTCTGTTTTAATCTTTTTACTATTTATAGTTAAAAAATATTTTTGGGTTAGTTTTACTTTCTATAGCAATATGTCTTTCCGTCTCCAGCTTTGCTTCCTTTATCTTTATTTTACACACTTTATTTTTTTCCCTATAGCTTCTTAGTGCCTCTTCACTCCCTCCTGTTTTTAGTAGGTGAAACGCTTTTTTTTGTTTTTTATTGCCTTTTTACATCCCTGTTGACCCACATTGGGTTTTTCCTGTTTCTAATTATTTTATAACCATAAGGTATGTACCTCTCACAGTGGTAGCCTAGGATGTTTTAAAAAAATATCCCATTTATTATTATTCTGCCATATTTAAACACATTGTCCCAGTCAATACGGTTTAGGGCCTCCCTAAGCAGAATAAAATTGCCTTCCTAAATTCAGTGTTTTTGTGGCTCCTTGACAAAAAACTCTATTAAAGGGATAAAGGGGAAATTTATAATATTATGCCCACTATTCCCTAGGTGCCCCTCAACGACTACCTTCGTTACTCAGTCTGGTCTATTAGTTAATTATTAGGTCTAGAAGGGCCTTTCCTCTGTCGGTTCCTGCACCATTTGGCAAAGGTAATTATCATTAGTTATTGACAAAAACCTGTTTCCTTTATGAGAGCTACAAGCTTCAGATTCCCAATTGATGTCTGGATAGTTAAATTCGGCCCATAATAATAACTCATTCTGATTAGCCGCCTATTTATTTGCCTGAGGAGTACATCTTCCATGGGTTCTGTTATATTTGGGGGCCTATAGCAGACCTATTGTATTATTTGTTATTGTTACCCCCATGTATATTTCCCCATAATGATTCCACATGTTCATTACCTGTACCTATATCTTCCCGCAGTGTTGGGCTTCAGAGAGGATTTTACATAGAGACAGACACCTCCCCTTTCCGGTCTTTCGATCCTTTCTAAATAGACTGAAAACCCTGCAATTTATACCGCCCAGTCGTAGCTCTCGTCCAGCCATGTCTCAGTTATCCCCACTATGTCATATTTTTCTTCAGCTATTAATACTTCTAGTTCATTAATTTTGTTGGTCGGGACCCCTGGCATTGGTCAGCATTGCAATTTATAGATTTTTCAGTTTTATTCCTTTCTCCTGATCTTTTTATCTATTGCTACACCCCCTCCCTTCACTCCACCCCCTGATTTATAACTAATTCCCAGCTCTCTATCTTCACTATCTTGTATTTTATATGTGCAGTTGCCCACCCCAATTCCCTAATTTAAATACTCCTCCAACTTCCTGGCCATTTTGTCCCCAATACAGCTGCACCCTCACCATTTAGGTGCACCCTGTCCCTAGCACAGAGTCTGTAGCCAAGACAGAAGTCAGCCCAGTTCTCCAAAAACCCAAATCCCTCTTTCATAAAACAATTGTTGAGCAACTTATTCACTTCTCTAATCTCCCGCTGCCTCTCTGGTGTGGCTGTGGGGAAAAGGGAATATTTCTGAAATATTACCTTGGAGGTCCTTGCCCTGGCTTTTGGCCTAAGTCCCTGAAATCGTTTTTAAGGACACTCCACCTACCTCTAACTTTGTCATTGGTGCCATGTGGACCCTTACAGTGGATTCTCACCAGCCCCACCCGGCAATCTGTCAACCCGATCCGCGATATGTCGAACCCGGGCCCGATAAACAACACACTGTTCGCGATTCCGGTCTTTGTGGCAGATTGCCCTGTCTGTGCCCCTAATAATTAGTCCCCAACTACTAGCACCTGTCTGCCTGAGTGGCACTCCTATTCCCCATCTTACTGGAGCAGACAGGGGTAGTGTCTTGCTGCAGCAATTCTATTTTTGAACGACATCCCCCTCATCCGCCAATCTTGCAAATTTTTTTAGGGTGTACAGTTTAGGACTAGCCGCCCTGACAGTCTTCCCTCTGCCGTTCTTTCTTACTGTTACATCTAGCTGCCTTATGTTTCCCGCACCTCCATGCTACCACCCGCCCCAGCATCTCCACCCGCGAGTGATTGCCCACTGGGCAGCCAGCTCGCTTCCAAGTTGGCAATGGATCTCAGTGTCGCCACTTGCTCATTTAGATCCCGGATCCGGGCTGCTAAATGTGCAGTGTGCACACATCTTGCACAGCCCTTATGCCCCCCCGAACCGTTGCTCCCGGATGGCATACATTGCACAGGGTGTGCACTGGACAGCATTGTCAAACATGGAACTCATGGGGATGTTACCAAAAAGATATATGAATACAATTTTTTTTAAAAATAAGTGATACAATACTCTCCCCTCTAAACTCTCCAAATCTAAAGTCTCTCAATCTCAAGTCTCCACACTTAAAAAAAAAAACACACTTTAAAGAAAACACTCGCAAGACTCGTTCACTCGCTCAAAATGCTCAGCTTTAAACCTTTCCCACACTGCTGTTTGGCTGTGCTGCAAACTCTCCTTCAGAAGAACTCTCCTACACAACACAGCAAGTGCTATCACTATGCCATCAACCTGGGAGGACCTTTCCACTATGTCTTGTGACCCCCTAAGTAAAGAAGATGGACTTACATTTCTGAATCTGGACTAATGATGAAACACCACTGGCGTTCCCTTACCCGCAGCAGGATGGACACATTTACTTTTCTTCCAAATTAACCTCACAACACATAAAAATGAGGTTCTGAGTGTGAGTGTGTTAGTACAGGAGAGTTGAGAATTTAAGAGAGTACCGGTCCTGTTAGTAAAGTTAGGATGCCAGGGGTTATTTTGCTTCTGTATTGGATCAGTGCTGTATTCACAATCAAATTTATATAGCCAAATGGAAGAGTCTATAGCCAAATGGGAGAGCTTTAAATATACTTTGGGGAAATTTATTGCAAAATGTATTCCTATGGGTAACAAGTATAGGTGACTAAAACAAACATGTCTTCTACCTTCTGTTGAGAGGGCAATAAACAATAAAAAAAAGGGCATTTAAAAAATATAAGTCAGAGGGGGTCGGCTTCAGCCTTTGAAAATTACAGAGAGCTTAATAAAATCTGTAAAAAAAGTGATAAAAGCAGTTAAAATTCCAAAATGAAAGGCAGGTGGCCAAGGACAGCAAGGGGGGGGGGGGGGGGGGGGGGTTAACCCCCCCAAGAAATTCTTTACGCATTTAAATGCCAAAAAGCCGAAGTCAGAGCAAGTAGGACCCTTAAAAACCTGTGATGGGGTGCTAAATAGGTTCTTCAGCTCAGAATATACTAACAATGAGAAAGTAGTTGATGGGGGTGGGCCGAGTGCAGATGTAGGTGGTGCCAGTACTGTTAATACATCATCTGCTATAATTTTAAATTGGGTCAGTGTAGAAAAAGTCAAAGTCAATTAAAATAAACTGAATGTGAACAAGGCTCCAGGCCTGGGTGGCATACACCCAAGAGTTTTTAAAGAGCTCAGCTTGGTTATCTCTGTGCCCCTGTACATGATATTTAGAGATTCCCTGGTGACTGGTATAGTACCAGAAGACTGGCGCAAGGCAAATGTAGTTCCCATCTTCAAAAAAGGCTCCAAGTCTTGCCCAGGTAATTATAGACCAGTAAGTTTAACATCTGTTGTGGTAAAAATGTCTGAGGGGCTCATAAGGGACTATATACAGAAATATGTGGACAAATACAATATTATTAGTGATTGCCAGCATGGATTTACTAAGGACAGAAGCTGTCAGACCAATCTGATCTGTTTTTATGAAGAGGTCAGTAGAAGTCTAGATAGCGGAGCAGCTGTGGATATTGTGTTTTTAGACTTTGCAAAGGCATTTGGCACTGTCCCGCATAAGCGTTTGTTAGGTAAATTAGAATCCATTGGGTTAGACATAAAAAATGTGTAATTGGATTAAAAAATGGCTGTTGGATCGTACTCAGAGAGTGGTGGTAAATGACTCCTACTCTGAATGGTCCCCGGTTGTGAGTGGTGTGGCTCAGTATTGGGTCCTCTTTTATTTAATATATTTATTAACATTATATTGGAAGGGATCAATTGCACGGTTTTGATTTTTGTAGACACCAAGCTATGCAAGGTAGTGCAACCTATGGAAAATGGTCATAAATTGCAAGCAAGAAGGAGGAGTGGCTGCCTCCATTTTGGTTTCTTGCACTCCACCCAACTTCACAGGCTTTTAAATCAATGGAGTGTACTTGGAAGATGGGGCCTTCACTCCCTTGAAGTATGTAGGTCTGAACAGACCCTAAAAGAGAGGTAACAAAATAGTGTAGGACCCACCTGCATTTACGGTCCCGTCGAAGTTTCTGAGGTGGGCTTAAGCAATTTTGATCAAAAATGTGAACTAAGAACCTCAAAAATGTTTCATGTATCCTAGATAGCAGAAATGCTTTTTCAAAAATTCTTATGTCCACTTTGATAGTTTCTTTAGTTGATACTGTGCTACTATTTTTGGAATGTGTATAGATTGCAAGCAGACCTGGACACACTGAGTGCTTGGGCATCCACTTGGAAAATGAGGTTCAATGTGGATAAATGTAAGGTTCTGCATCTGGGTAGAAATAATCTACAGGCATCATATGTCCTAGGGGGAGAAACACTTGGAGAATCAGTTGTTGAGAAAGATCTGGTTATTCTTGTAGATTATAGACTACAGAACAGCATGCAGTGTCAATCAGCTGCCTCTACGGCAAGTAAGATATTGGCGTGTATTAAAAGAGGCATGGACTCGTGGGATAAGGATGTAATTCTACCACTGTACAAAGCAATGGTGCGACCTCACTTAGAATATGCTGTTCAGTTCTGGGCCCCAGTTTATAGAAGAGATATAGTGGAGCTAGAGAGAGTACAAAGACGAGAAACCAAACTTATAAGGGGAATGGAGCATCTTAGTTATGAGGCGAGGTTAGCAGAATTGAACTTATTTAGTCTTGAGAAATGACGGCTTTGGGGGGACATGATTAATTTATATAAATATATAAATGGTCCCTACAAAAAGTATGGGGAAAAATTATTTCAATTGAAGCCCCCTCAAAGGATAAGGGACATTCCCTTCGACTAGAGAAAAAAGGATTCAATCTCCAGAGGAGAAGGGCGTTCTTCACTGTAAGAACTGTGAATCTGTGGAATAGCCGCCTGAGGAGCTGGTCACGGCAGGAACTGTAGAGAGTTTCAAGAAAGGCTTAGATAACTACCTGAAACTAAAGAATATTAATGCGTATGTAGCTATGTGAAATTCTGGATCCTGGCTGGTAGAGGCTCTGGGGTCAGAGATAGGGTCTCCACTGGAGCAGATTGGTTCTTGCCTTGTGGGTTTCAGGGCATTAACCAGTGGTGAGGCTGGGCTTGAAGTCCTTGTCTTTCTCTCTTCACCCACATTTTCCCCACCCTTGGTTGAATTTGATGGACACGTGTCTTTTTTCAACTGTACTATGTAATTATGTAACTATATGATGTGACCTGAGCTGATGACTGGTGGCAGCGTCCACTTGTACCTGATTGTAAAAGTGAGTGCATGCTTGTTCATGCTCCTGTGATTAGAAAGTTTCACATTTACTTTCTTGTTGTTGTTTATAGTGATGTTTATTTTAGTTACCAATGTAACCAATAGAGATTGTGACCAATGGAGATTGGGAGGCGGGTATTGTATGTGGCCTGGTGGAGGGGGCTATAGATGAAGCTACTTGGACATGTGTCTATGATGTGTCTATGATGTGTTAGGTGACAAATATATGAGACAAACAGACATGTGAGATAGACAGACGTGTGAGATAGATATGTGACTCACTTGGTATTGTGTACTACACAATACAATTTTATTTTGTACACTGAATTATGTGGTAATATGGATGCATTAATGTCCAAGAGGCCAGTAATATTTTCATGTACAGTAGCTGTAGGGTGGGCTCCAGGCCCTCCAGTTTGACACTGGTAGGTGGTATAAAAGTCCATTGTCTCTCAAGGAGTCTGGTCAGTATTTTCCTTGTTTTATACTCAGAAATCCTACACCAAAATCTTATACACCTACAGTACATATCATAGAGCTCAGAGTTGTTGAATCTACCCGGATACCTTTCCTCACAGTATCCCATCATATACCTCCAATTAAGCCATTCATTTTGTGTGATTCCAGCTTTAGAAGGCTCTGATATTGCCAAACGTGGCCCCACACATTCAGGAATGTGTCATTTTTAAGGAAAAATGTCACTTCTTTTTTCAAATTTTTATTTTGCACAATATTGCTGTGGCTAGATTTTTGCTGACATTCAATAGGAAAATTTGTTTATACACTATAATCATTAATTTATTATGATTCCCGCTTTAGAAGATTCTGATCTTTTCAAACATGGCCATTTTTAAGGCTACCTCGAACGGAGCTATTAACATAGTGTGAACCCCAACTATAATAAGAACTTATTATCGGATAGTTCACATTTGGAATTTTAGGCAAATTATGAACAGGCCAAAATGAATTTGAATGTTCACATGGACAAACCCAACTTTTGTAGACTGACAGTCCATCGCCGTTGTTACATTCTCTTCAAATGACTTTACTCAAAATCTACCGCCATCCATATACTGTTGACATAGCAACAACAAGAAGCATTCACTGCTGGTGTGTACTGTACAGTAAATCCCATGCCTCAAAATATACTATACAGCAACATAATGCTGTACATTTAAATTCAACATAAATATACTACAAATGTACTAGATAGAATGTAAAGTTCCATATATGTTCCCCACCTCAAGGACACAAAGGTGCTGTGGCGCAGATTGCTTGGAAGCGTGTTATTGGCCCAGAGAATTAATACATATGGTCTGTGGCCGGATGTGAACCCATCTTAGCTGGATTATGTAAACTTCTAGAGATAGTTGAATCAATCATTCTTCCAGCTACAGAAAATCCAAATAATTCTCATTCTGAATAGCTTAATATCATTTAATTTCACAATTGCTTTTGTTTTATTGCTTTATGTATATAAATGTCAATGTACCGCATGTGAGACATTTGAAATTAAGTGGTGATGATGAAGACAGACAATTAGCTCTTTCACAGGCAGCAGCAGATTGAGCTTGAGAATTCATGTAAGGGCATTTCCACACAGAAAAGGACAGAACACATCAGGTGACAGAGTTCCTGTCTACATTGTGGTCCCCTATGTATTTGGAGCCTATTGGAGGCAATGTATTCTGACATAGATATAATGCTTCTAAAGGAGAATATCTCACAATACAGGTGACAGATCCAAGCAACACAGATTCACAGATCCAGAAAAATAGCCCTATGACGGCTAAGAACAGATTTATCTATCACGGTCAATGGCTCCATGCTTTACACAGTCCCATAGGTCCGCTGTCTTGAGTTAACCTGCTCTGTCCTTAAAACACCAGATCCAAGCTTTTAATACCTTCTGCCACTTCCACCTGAAAAACATTTCTCAGATCTGCACTTTTCCTAAATGTGACTCTACAAAAATACTGGCCTATGCTCTTGTCATCTGTCACTAAATTACTTTAACTTCCTTCTCTGGGGCCTCCTATCTAACACTCTTATTCCCCTTCAATCCATTCTCAACTCTGCTGCTCCATCTTTCTTCTCTTCACTTTTCTGCCTTTCCCCTCTGCCATCCCCTTTATTTTACTACCCATTACCCAGTGAATTCAGACTGAACTATTGACCATGACATTCAAGAAGCACCATAACCTGTCCCCCCAATGCATGTCTGCCTTGATAGACTATCAAATCCTGAAAGGTGCGTAGGTCCCATCTCTGAAACCTGCAACTATGTTTGGCGCAGGACTCCGAAATTGTTGGCTCAAAATGGAGAGCTGGTCTATCTTCTGCAGAACTCTTCATTCCGTTCTATAGGAGGTCTGAGTTCATGTTAGCGGTGTGTTTAGCTGTACAAAATGGAGAGCTTGTCAAACTTCCGCACAACTCTCCATTCTGTTCTATGGGAGTTCTGAATACAGGTCAGCGGTGTGTTCAGCTGTACAAAATGGAGAGTCGGTCGCACTTCCACACAACTCTCCTTTTTGTTCTATAGGAGTTCTGAGTAGAGGTAAGTTGTGTGTTCAATTGTACAAGCCGACACCTTCGGGGGACTGTTTCTGAGATAGGTGCAGGTCCCAGAGGTGAAAACTACAGCTATCAGACTTTGATGCCTTATCCTATCAATAAGCCATCCAAGTCTATGGTGGGTACACTCCTTTAGTATCCAGATACCTCCCCTCTCACCATCTTTGATCCTCACGGGGCTTCCTTTGTTGCTCTTTTCTAGTCTGCTCCTCATACGTATGCCTTTAAGGTTTCTTCTGTGCATGATTAAAACATTTTTGCATGTTTTCTTCTATTGTATACTATGAAATACATGATAAAGTTTTTGTTTAGACATTTCAAACTGCGGCGTAACACTGCTGCTGACCTCTTAAAAGTTATTTGGTTTCATCAATCTAAAGAAAATAATAATGGGCAAATGATAACATTGTAACGATAAATACACACATGACTGAAATACTAGTGATTCTCTGCAGTGAAAAATCCGTACAATCTGTCAATACACACCAAATCCACATGACGAATAAAATGTACTTGTTGGATTCTGCCATTGAAAATCATACTTCACAACATGGTTTTCAGTGTTTGACATGGTATTGCATATGGATTAAGGGTTGTATTTTTAACTTACCATATATACTCGACTATAAGCCGAGTTTTTCAGCACAAAAAATCCCTCGGCTTATACTCGAGTCACTGTCAGCGCTCGGGCGCTGTGATGGCCCGGGCGCCGGCAGGGACACGTCTGCTATACACAACTCCTCAGGGGACTCATATGGCTGAATGCCAAGTGAGCCGACAGTGTCCGGGCGCTGCCTTGGCCTGGACGCTGTTGGCGATCTCTTCCCCTGTATGCGACTCCTCTGGAGCGCATACAGGAGAAGATACCACTGCGGAGTAGAGGGCGAGCGCTTCCTGCTCCGCAGTGGACTCCAGACAGCCGAAGACTTGCGGCTGTCCGGAGTTTCCGGCACAGGCAGCGTGTGTCATCACGCTGCGTGCGCGGCCTGATGACATCACCCTGCCTGTGCCGAAGATGGAGCAGAGGGCCTGGGAGTCGGAGCAGCGAGGGAGCAAGGCAAGTACCTGTATTTTTATTTTTTAAACTGCCTTATGGGGCATATACCTGTCTATTACCTGCCTATGGGGCCATACACCTGACTATGGGGGCCATATACCTGCCTATAACCTGCCTATGGGGCCATATACCTGCCTATGGGGCAATATACCTGCCTATTACCTGCCTATGAGGCCATATACCTGCCTATGGGAGTATATACCTGCCTATTACCTGGCTATGGGGCCATATACCTGCCTATGGGGCCATACACCTGCCTATTACCTGCCTATGGGGCCATATACCTGCCTATAACCTGCCCATGGGGCCAAGCACCTGCCTATTACATGCCTATGGGGCCATATACCTGCCTATGGGGCCATATACCTGCCTATTACCTGCCTATGGGGCCATAAAACTGCCAATAACCTGCCTATAGGGACATAAACCTGCCTATTACCTGTCTATGGGGACATATACCTGCCTATAACCTGCCAATGGGGACATATACCTGCCTAAACGTGCCTATGGGGGACATTAAACTGCCAATAACCTGCCTATGGGGGACATTAAACTGCTTATAACTGCCTATGGAGGACATATACCTGCTACATACCTATGGGGGATATTAAACTGCCAATAACCTGCCTATGGAGGACATTAAACTGGTATTGCTATCCATTTTTATTTTTTTAAATTTACAAGTAGCCGCTGCATTTTCCACCCTAGGCTTATACTCGAGTCAATAAGTTTTCCCAGTTTTTTGTGGCAAAAGTGTGATTTTGGATGTGGATCTGCATTAAAAACCACATACAAATGTTTGGGACACATTTTACATGAGTTTTTTAGCCATGTCCATTGACATCATTTCCATCATTGACATCATTTCCATTTGACCACACATCCAGGTTGGCTGCCCAGTAGTCCAGCGGGTCTTCTAACTGGGGTGGCAGATTGCTGTCCAAGTAAGCCACCACCAGTTGGTTCAGGTTCTGCTCCAGGTCCTGATGCTGCTGGTGAGTGCCCTCCTCACGAGGCGGGTGAAGGAAGCTGCTCATCAGCGACTCCAGACTTAGGTTGCTGCTGATGGAGCTGGTACTGCTCAGACCCGCCACCTTCCCACAGCAGCTGTGGCAGTGGTACGTGAGTGCTGAGGAACCCCCCTGGTCAGACCTGTTAGAGGATGGACCATGCTGCACATACTATAGATTTCTCTATAGTATTTGAATTTGTCCTCCCTCTCAGCATTTGGAAAAAAGGCTCCCATTTTGGGCCGGAAGTGAGGGTCCAAGAGGGAGGAGAGCCAGAAGTCATCCCCCTCCCTGCCTGATGGTGATTATTCGGCTGTCACTAGCCAGGCAAACCAGCATGCTGCGGGCCATGTGCACAAGTGACTCTGAGGGACTTCCTGCCTCCATCTCCACTGTATACTGCCACGGTGCTTGGGGGTCAACTGCCTCGTCTCCCTCATCTTCATCTACCTCCTCCTGCTGCTCCTCCTCTCCTGTCACCTGGGTAGAAAAAACACTCATTTCACCAGACAATGCTTGTGCTTCAATGTCCTCCTCCTCCTCCTCCTCCATTTCAGTCCCCAACGGACTCATGTGGCCACGAGATGTAGTCGCCACGTCTCCAGTCCCCTGCCCAGACAGATTTTTCAGCATCTGTTCCAGGACATGAAGTAGTGGAATGACGTTATTTATACCGTAGTCCTGGCAACTGACAAATAACGTGGCCTCCACGAATGGCCTCAGCAAACTGCAGGTGTCACGCATGAGCTGCCACTGGCTGACATCAAAGTTACACAGGGGAGTACTGCTGTCCGCCTGGATCATCAAAAAATCTTTAATGGCCTTTCTCTGTTCATACAGTCAGTCCAATATGTGTAGGCTGGAATTCCAACGGGTGAAAACATCGCAAATCAGCATGTGTTGGGGGAGGCCGTTCTGCCGCTGCAACTCAAGGAGAGTGTGCCTGGCTTTGGAGGAATGGATGAAGTGCATGCACAGTTTCCTGGCCATTTTCAGAATGTTCTGAAATCGGTGGAAGAATTAAGGAACCTTTTCACAACCAGATTGAACACATGCGCTATGCAGGGCGCATGGACCATCCCTCCTCAGTGCAGCGCGGACACCATGTTCCTCCCATTGTCCATCACCATGGTTCCGATTTGCAATTGCCGCGGAGAAAGCCACACATCAATTTCTTGCTCCCCTGTGTGACTTCGTTCACCGAGGCAAGCCAGGTGTAGACCTGCATGACATCGATGTACCCTACACATATGGTATGATGGAGCAGCACTTGTGGAGGCTGTGATGGTGGTGGTGGTGGAGGAGGAGGAGGAGGCGGTCATTGGCGCAGGAGCAGCAGTTTGACAACGTGGAGGAGAAAGTGGCGTCTCCTGTCCAAGTTGTTGGTGTGGCTGGGCAGTAAGCACATTCATCCAGTGGGCCGTAAAGGTCATGTACTGGCCCTGACCGTAGTTACAGCTCCACACGTCCGTGCTGCCGTGCACCTTGGTATAAACTGATAAGCTCAAGGACTGGCCCACCTTCTGTTCTACATATTTGTGAAGGGCTGGTGCTGCCTTTTTGGAAAAGAAATTACGGCTTGGAACTCTCCACCTCGGCACAGGCCATTAGTTCTCTGAACAGTGCAGAGTCCACCATTTGGAAGGGGAGGGACTGCAGTACCAACAACTTGGACAGGAACACGGTCAGCTTCTGCACCTTAGGATGGTTGGACGCATACTGTTGTCTCTTTGCAACACCTCGTTGAACGACTGCTGGCACCATGAGTAGCGAGGAGCAGGAGCATCTGGACCGGGAGATGATGGCAAAGAGAAACCGCTTCCTTCTGTAGAGGTGGTGGAGCCTTGACTGGCTGAAATGGCATGTGTGCCTGTGGGCGCTACTGCTTCTGCTGTTGCCGTGGGGCCAACGTTAGCTTCCTGACCACGCTTCACTTTCTGCCCACAGATTCTTCATATCCCCATATTCGGCTCCTCCTGTGTCTTTGACATGAACTGCCACACCGCCGAGTAGCTGATGTTACCGCCAACGCTCTGCACTGAGTGACTACTACTGCCGCTGCCTCGCTGAGCCCCTGTGCCGCTACTTTCTTGGACCTGCGAAGCGGGTTTTCTACCCCGTGGCCGTTTGGCTCCCGACCTCGCACTGCTGCTGCCCTGCTGACTCACGGCCACACTACCCACTTTCTGGCTGCGCCGCTGCCTGAAGCGCAAGCTGACACCCTCTTCTCCTGACGATGATGAAGCCCTTGCTTCACCCGGCTCCCAAGTGCGGTCGGCTACATCATCATCGATTATTGTTGGATCTTCACTGCTGTCCTCCTCAACGGTCTTGGTATGCAGAGGCTGACCCCTCACAACATGACCTCCCATGCCACTCTCCACATCCATACTTTGCCGCCTACTGCAAGAAGCAGGGGATATCGGCCCCATTTCTTCTGCTGACTGTCCTCAAATTGTTCATCCTCGCTGTATAGTGGCGCTGAGCACAGACCACGTAGTAGACCTCTGGCTGAGGGAACCGGATGGGACAGAGGCGGGTTGAGGACAGGTGAGGGCCGCTGACCCGCTCCCGGGCCATGCCAACTAAGGGTTGTGTCTGACGTTCCCACCGACTTTTGGCTGGGGTTGTCAGATGTCATCTGGGAAGAATTGGATGACCTAGTCAACCAATCAAGAACCCTTGGCTTGCTGGTCAACACATGGCCGCTAGATGACAACGGCAGTTCTGACCTCACAGAGTGACCCCTGCTGTGACGTCCCCTTACTGTGCTGCGACCTGTGCCTACTCCAGGAATGTTTGTGCCACTGCCACTCTCATGTGAAGAGCCTGCCACCTCTCTGTCTGACATACTGTTTGTTCAATAATTTACAGTCTCTGTTTAATGAAGATATCTGTATATGATAAATACACAAACTGTATTTGACTCCAAATAAACCCACTAACAGGCTTGGGTAACCCTTGGATATCACGTGCGCTACAGAAATCACCAGGAAAAAATTAACTGGTATGTGACTTGTAAAAACGCTGTGTATTTTACTGAATAAGAAAGCACAAACAGGCTTAAATAACCCTTGGATATAAATTGCGCTACAGAAATCACTAGGAAACAATTAACTGGTATGTGACGTGTTAAAGCGGTGTGTATTTTACTGAATAAGAAAGCACAAACACGCTTAATTAACCCTTGGATATAAATTGCGCTACAGAAATCAGCAGCAAAAAATTAACTGGTTTGTAGCTTGTAAAAACGCTGTTTCTTTTACTGACTACAAAAGCACAAACACGCTTAGACAACCCTTGTATATTCAATGTGCTCCAGAACTGAACAGATGGCATTAAAATGTATATGTAGCAGAATTGGACCCACACTGGACTTCAATTACAATACCCCACAAACTGAAACAAAATTATAACGGAAGAGGAGCAGTCTCTGATAAAAGCAGTGACAGCCCCCAAAAAATCGCTGTTAAAAACAAATTTCTTTTGTGTGAGATCTCTGCAGCAGCAGCTGCAGCATGGCACAGTGACAGGAATGTGAGCAGCCAGCTACGCGTCCGGACTTATATAGTGTGGTGACATCACAGAATCCCGACGGTCTCTGATTGGCTTAATCTCTGCACATGTCATTGAGGGTGTTCCTTTCTTCTTCCCAGAGTTCTGTGCCCCATGTGACGCCATGTGCTCGCGGCCATTATATCAATTAAAAACACGCTTTGTTGTGGATTTGCTGCTGTGGGTTTTGTATGGGACATGTTACTGTAAAATGAAAATAGATCAATAAATTACAAATCACAGATTTAATGATCCTCATATTTTGGTTGCAAATTAGCAGCAAAGTAGCAGCTATAAACTTTCATTGCAGATTTTAACCTCACCATTGAATTCAGGAGTGCAAATCTGCAACAAATCTATTGCTGTGCCAAGCCCATTACTCTCCTGGGACTGCATTAAGCGTCTACGGCTACACAAGCGCTGTCCTGTTGTCCATTAAAGCACCGGCTGTCCTGTCCTGCACTTCGTCCACCTCTGCGAGTTGCACTATCTATGCTCACAGGGGCCCAGAGGATCCACCATGTACTAACGATCGACAGGTCAGTGCCTACTAACATCGCCGGATTGTTACAAAAAGTCATTGAAATGTACAATGCATTGGAACGTACATGTTTAAAGTACAAATTGCATTAAATGATGAAATAATATATAAATTGCTGTTTATTAATGCAGATTTTTTCACAAGAGCAGAGGGACAAAAGGACTTAAGTAAATAATATGGACTGTCTGTTAAGTAGAAGGAGTAGAAGTAGAAGGTCTCTGGCTGCTTCTGCTAAACTCCGGACGTCAGTCCAGTGCCTGCTTACTCCTGAGTAGTGTTGAGTGAACAGTAAAAAGTTCTAGTTCGATTAGAACCTCGAACTTTTGTGAGTTCAATTTGAAGTTCTATTCAAACTCAAACTTTGAAACCCATTAAAGTCTATGGGAGAAGATGTTCTAGTTAATTTTTATACCTATACAGGAGAGGAGAAGCTAGAATAACCATCCATAACAGTAAACTGGATATGTGGAACAACTTAGTGAAGAAAATTTGGCTCTAAGAGAGACAGAAAAAAATTTAAAGGCTAAAATACTTCATTCCTTTCAATGGCTAACTGAAAAGATGAGGACAGCTTGCAAGCAGGGGCGTAGCTATAGAAGATGGAGCGGTTGCAGCTGCTAAGGGACCCTTCATCCTGAGGGGGGCCAAAAGCCCCTTTGACATATAAGAGATTTGGAGACTTTTACTCAGAGTTTTTCCGTTTAACATGTAGTCATGCAATGGATTTTTCCTCCCCATGTGCATAACTTTGCATTTATCTGTGTTAAACCTCATCTGCCACTTCTCTGCCCAGGCCTCCAACTTAACAAGATACCTTTGTAATAGAACATTTTCCTCTATTGTGTTGGTTACTTTACAGAGCTTAGTATCATCTGCAAATTGATTTTCTACTGTGCAATCTATGTGTAAATTAATAAATATATTTAAGAGCATAGGGCCCAACACTGACCCCTGTCCGACTATGTACTATTAATCACCACACTTTGTTTTCTATCACTGAGCCAGTTACTTAGCCACTTGCACACATTTTCCCCCAGTCCAACATTCTCATTTTACTTACCAACCTTTTATGTGGCGCAATATCAAATGCTTTAGAAAAATGCTTTAGAAAAATCTAAATATATGACATCCAATGCCTCACCACGATCCAGTCTAGAACTAACCTTTTCATAGAAACTGATGAGATTAGTTTGACATGACCGATCCTTCATAAACCCATTCTGGAACGGCGTTAAACATTTATTTTCAGTGAGATAGTCCAGGATAGCATCTCTTAGAAAACCTTCAAACATTTTACCTACAACAGAGATGCAATTTACCAGCTTATGGTTTCCAGGATCATTTTTTTAAACCTTTTTTTTGAAAATTGGCACCACATTTGCTATGGACCAATCCTTTGGGACACACCCAGTTACTATACATAGCATAGCATTGATGATATGGACTGGTCTTCTTGTTCTCCAGACCTGAATCCAATGGAGCATATCTGTGACATCATGTCTCATTCCATCCACCAACACCACATTGCACCACAGACTTTCCATAAGTTGATTGATGCTTTAATTTAGGTCTGAGAGAACATCCACTGCCTCATCAGGAGCATGCACAGGTATTGTAGGGAGGTCATACAGGCTCGCGGGGCCACACACACTATTGTGCCTCATTTTCTTGTCTTGATGCTTTTCTACTGAAGTTAGATCAGTCTGCAATTTGATTTTCCACTTTGGTTTGGAATATCTTTCCAAATCCAGACCTCCATGGGATATTAATTTTGATTTTCGTCGATCCTTTTTAGGCTTTATTTTTCTCAACGCATTCCACTATGCAATTAATAATTAAGAGTTCTTTCTCCTACAGACGAGCTAGATGCTCCTAATCAACTCGGTACCTGCATTAAAGACAGCGGTCTCTGTTAATGGCACAGGACTACTTCACCGCATCAATGGGAGAATGGATGGAGCCATGTACCGTAAAATCCTGAGTGACAACCTCCTTCTCTCCGCCAGGACACTAAAAATGGGTCGTAGCTTGGTCTTCAAGCAAGACAATGACCCAAAACATACAGCCAAGGAAACAAAGGAGTGGCTAAAAAGGAAGCACATTAAGGTCATGGAGTGGCCTAGCCAGTCTCCAGACCTTAATCCCATAGAAAACTTATGGAGGAGTTGAAGCTCCAAGTTGCCAAGCGACAGTCTCAAAATCTTAGTGATTTTGAGATGATCTGCAAAGAAGAGTGGATCAAAATTCCTCCTGACATGTGCATAAACCTCTTCATCAACTACAAAAAAATGTCTGACTGCTGTGCTTGCCAACAAGGGGTTCACCACCAAGTATTATGTCTTGTTTGCCAGAGAGCTCAATTACTTATTTCTCACTACAAAATGCAAACACATTTATATAATTTGAACAATGTGATTAACTGGACTTTATTTTTGATACCCTATCTCACAACATTAAAATTAACCTACCCTTAAAATTATAGACTTTTCAGGTCTGTGTCAACGGGCAAACTTACACAATCAGTAAGGGATCAAATAATGATTTACTTAACTGTATATATTATATATATATTTATTTATAGTATATTATTTATAGATATTAATTATTTTCCATTTTCACATTAAATTGTAATCTTGGCTATATATATATATTATATATATAATATATTATATATATATATATATATATATATATATATATATATATATATATATATATTATATGATTTTTTGCCATGGCAGATGTTATTGATCTGTTCGGTATTTATCCAGAAGGGGACAACATGACAGTTTTATGTAACAAAAGGCACAGTGTCATGTCAGCTGAGTTAAGTCTTGTACAAAGTGACAGCGTTACAAAAAACCCTTTCAGGCTTAATTTTCTGCTTCATATTTTCTGCCATCAATACATAAGCCAGTGCAATAGGTGACACAAATTAGCTGGATGTAGCAAGTGCCCGGCCCGTCTGCCCCCCCAAACTCTTTTCCTGCACTTGACTTCTTTCAGCTAATGTACTGGAGAATGAAAGAGACGAGTAGCTTATAGCAATTGTCCTTCTCTATAGGAAAAAAATACATCTTTTATTGCTATTCTTTATGTTTTTCTTAGGTTGTTTTTTTTTTTTTTTGGGGGGGGGGGGGGAGAGATGTAACAAAAAAGAAAGTCCCCCATCTGCTAGGTCATGCCTACAAGACACATTCTGTCTGGTCTTAAAAGCCGAAACAGCCTTGCCTGTGGGATACCCATAATTATTATGTGAAACAGCCTTG
This sequence comes from Phyllomedusa bahiana, assembly GCA_025379985.1. NCBI lineage: Eukaryota > Metazoa > Chordata > Amphibia > Anura > Hylidae > Phyllomedusa > Phyllomedusa bahiana. The sequence goes on along the minus strand of JAODAL010006217.1, from coordinate 43,257 downwards.
TGCCTGTTGTAGCTTATTGTTCTCCTAACACAAGCCTGAATGAGAACAGTGGCTCCAGGCTGTGAGTTGATAAAGTGCAACTTTTCGATTTTGCTCCAGTATTATGCGGGATCTGTGAGTGACATCTTTGGCCTTCCTTTGGGCTCAGCAGATTGAATCTGTCAAGCTGAGTTAAACAATGAATACAGGACATAACCTTAGCGGAGCCTGTCATTTTTCCTTACTAATTCAATCTACATTTAATCAATGAAAGTAATTTCTTGTTTGTTTAAGTCTCATATCCAATGGATATCGAAAATCCTTCTGAAATATGTCTCTTTTATGACCCTTTAGCCTTTCTTGGCCTTTGTAACAATGAGTAATTTTAAAAGGTTTGCAATGAAATTGCAAGGTGACAAACCTTGTGTGAGGTCTATAATATTTTTGTTCTCACAAGTTCAACTCTGAAAATCAGAAATGTAGTTTATTTGTGAAGACATAGGCATCAAAGGGTGCACACATGGATGAACAATGTGGATGCGAAATGCGTTATTACATCCAGAAAGTGTATTTTGTATTCACACTTTAGAGAAGTAGAGAAATGATGTGGAAATTTAAAATTGACTACCACACCCCAAAAATTGTTCTAAAGAAACACCTATGGGTGTAAGAAATGTAATTCATAGTATGTAGCTCTAAAGCCAGTAAGAGGAATCTCCATGCACTGTAAGTTACACTAATGGAGGTTGAAAAGGGAGAAAAAAAATCAAAACAATTAAGCAAATTATCCCACTTTTTTATGCCCCCTTACTGTAAATGGAGAAAAGAAAGAAGATTCTCACACCAGGTTGCCAATTTTTTTTTTCCTAGACAGTTTCTACCAAAATCACTGACAGGTAGTAATTTGTTTTACCAGCAAATTAGAAAAAAATTTAAAAACAAATAATAAGTAGTATGGGCCAAATGTATGAAACTGTTTAGGTCTAAAACTCACTTTTTTGCCCATAGGTCACTATGGGCAAAAAAGTGAGTTTTAGACCTAGACAGGTTCATACATATAGCCCTATGTGTCAACAGCCCAGAATACTGAAAAGAATACATCGGGCAGCATTTACCGAGACCAGTAAAATAACTATTACAAAAACCCACACAAGATCCTCAAGCTCAAAATCATGGCATCCAACCCAACATTTTTTTTAGTCACTGGACGAAAAAAGGCTGTCCAGGATTTTACAGAAAATTGGTCTTCCACTCAGGAACCCTCTCTTTTAGCCATAGAAAACTTCTGCATAGAGCACCTCAGACTCTTGAGCATCCCACGCGTTCAATAAAAGGAAATAAGCAGCTGCTCAAACCATACGCCAGCAATAGCAACCTCTATAAGAGAACTCGATAATTTCCCATTGATTAGCATGTAATATGTAGCTGTTGTAGTCACTGTATAAGACAAATGCAATATAATGCATATAGTAAATAAACATATTGATATTTGCTGCCTTATTGCTTTCAACTTACAGTAGGCCCTTATTTTTGTATACATAAGGTGACATGTATGAAACCTAGTGCCAACATACCAGTTTAAAATCACTTTAGAGGAGTGTAGCATTCTTTAGTATGTAAGAAAGCATCTTACAGCACTTTATACACGTGTCCCGTTCTACCACCAAATTTGTCTCAGCCATACCACTTTTCGTATGAATTTGTATGACAGTTATGTTCCAAACTTGGGCACATTCATATGCTTCGTGCCATTTCTTGGCGCATTCAGAGATCGTAGCACAACACGCATCCGCAAAAGTGTCTGGTGCTGAATGTGCCAAGTTTTGGATTACGACTGTTCATACATCTATAGAACAGGGTTCTATATGGAACAAACTGGATGGAACCAGTTCTGTGGAAAGATGGATAAACCTCCCAATTGTGGTAGAAGGTCCCAGCTCTAGAAACTTCCAGAAGGTCACAATTAGTGAATGAAAAACACATTTCTGGGGAATAGGGAGATAAAACAATTGATAATAATGGGAGTAAAATCAAACAAAGCACTTCCATCAAATACTCTGTACATAGTCACATGGACCTGATACAGTCCACTGTGACACCACTCCCCCTCTTAGATATACATGCCTATAGGGTGAGTCCTGAGGCATGTTCCATGAATCAGTCTGCAGCAGATTATCTAGAGAGTCCATCTGTATTGCTGGGAAAGATTTCTCTTTGAAGACGTTGCCACGAATGTTGATCAGTTTAATCACAGACTTTTATCAGTGGTGGTGACTGAGGGCGGCTAGATGTCCTCATCAATGGTCTCCTGTTTGATGACCACTTGGCTAATCCTTATGGAACAGATAGTGTGGGTGTTGAGCTGCGGATCGGCTTTCCACAAACCTATCTGCCAGGCAGGCGGCCTTCTCCAGAGCCTGTGGTTCTTGATCCATTACCCAGTCCTTCACCAGCACTGAACATCTCTCCAGAAACTGCTCCTTCACGAATAGCTGATGGAGGTCCTCAAATATCTGAACTCCCTTCCTCAGGTCCACTGGTCTAGAGCATGGGACAGCTTGTTGCCAAATTCCAGGTATCATGAATCCCTTTAAGAAGGTTGTGAAAACTCTGTCTGGTGTGATGATATAAAGAGCTAACAGCGCCTGCTTCAACTCCTCATAGTCCAGATGCTGCTTTTCAGAAAGAGCACAAAAGGTAGAGCTGGCTCGACCTATAAGTTTCCCGGCCAACATACATGTCTAATCCTCCTCCGTAACACTGTGAGACTTACACATAATCTCAAATATTTCAAGATATGCATCAAGGTCCTCTCTTTCCTCCTGGAAGGTAGGTAATGCAGCCGGCAGCCTGACAATGTTTCTAGACCAAGCAGCTCCAGTGATCTTTGGGTGGTGGAAATGCTCAGCTTGTCCACCAGAATTGGTGTACATACCATAGAGACAGCCCATGTTGAAGTTGGGTACCCAGTCATGGTTGGCACTATCACTTACTTCAATAGGTGGTGACATTTCCTCTTCACAGACCCTTGATGGAAGCTCAAAACAGGGATCTTCAAAAGGAGACTGCGGGGCAAATATTTACCAATTTCTTCTTTATACTAAAGTGGAGTCAACCAGAAGCATATAATTCATGCTAGTTGTAGAGTCTCTTTTGGTGGACTCTGTTTAGCTCTGGTGCTTTCCTTTCATATTCTACACCTTTGTTGACAAATGACTGGTTTGTAAAAACTCCACTGATGTATGAAAGGTTTAAATTTTATAAAATATTGTCTGCAATGGCTAAATAAATTATAGAGTAATAATCCGCAGTTCATTAATAAGCATTTGTTTCTTTGCAGAAGTAGCTTGAACAGGTGATCAGCCGCTGAGAGTGCAGCGGGAGAAATGTACGTTTATTAAAACATAACAAATTCAACACTGGATTAATTTGTGATCTTAAATGGAAACTTAAGCATCAATGCATAAAATAACATTTGAAATAATTACCTATTGAGCCAAAGTAAATCCTTTTAAATTCTCAGCATGAGAAATTAATTATTTTGTTTCATTCCTGGTTTCATTCTAAATTCAGAAAGTCGTATTTTTCACAGTTTAACATAATGAGATAACCTTACTATGTCAATTATACCTCCTACTTGTAACACTTTTTTAATGAAATGACAACTTTAACCTGCTAATGAGTCCCATTAAGTGTAAATCCGACCTAACATACAAGTGCCTAGCACGCACAGCTGGAATAAAACTGATATGAGGTGTAAATGAGGAGATTCAATTAATAATTGTCATTTACTACCTATAACTTGTGCTAAAGGGGGCTCCTGGGAAATTATTATATTTCTTGATATTAAACTTCATACAAAATAATTTTTAAAACAGATCACTCAAGGGTTGTACATGTCTGACAGAGAATGGATTTCGACACAATTCTGACTCTTAAGTGTTTCTTAATAATAGAGATTGTACTTGCCCGAGGCAGGATGTTGGGCTTGGGCTAGTGCTACACTTTACTTCTTTGAAGCAATTACAAAACAATTGTACAACAAAAATGTGTGTGATTATGCAAAAAAAACATTGAGATTCTCGGTTCACATATTTTGATCAAAAGATGTTTAAGCTGCCCACGACTTTCAACGTTATCTCAAATAGGGCAGTTCTACACTATCCTTTACCTCTCAATAGAGCCACATTCAGGCCTCTCACCGGGTCAACCGACCTCCTTTATCCAGAGAGAAAAAAATAAAAAAACCCAACCTGCAAGCTGCACTTCTTATGACAGCCTGTGAGAGTGGCAGGTGCAGAAAATCAAATGGAGGCACCCTTTCCTCCCCATATAGGTTAAAATCAATATATACCAAATATAACGTATAGTTCTGCACAAAAAAACACTTCTGAAAAAACATATGCAAACCTGGGTGCCACTGGAAGGGCTGCGGCACACATATTTATTATATATATATATATATATTATATATATATTATATATATATATATATATATATAATATATATATATATACATGTACACACGCACTCCACTGTCAGCGGCACACTACTGCAAATAGGGCAATACATTACGTAGAAATCCCTAAGAAGCATTTATGTTGTCTATCATACATGAAAAAACGTTGAGATTCTCGGTTCACATATTTTGATCAAAAGATGTTTAAGCTGCCCACGACTTTCAACGTGATCTCAAATAGGGCAGTCCTACACTATCTTTTACATCTCAATAGAATCTCAAAGTTTTTTCATGTATGATAGATAGCATAAATGCTTCTTTAGGGATTTCCACGTAATGTATTATACAAAAGTCACAAGTAATATCATTTTGAAAAGCCATTGGTTAATTACAATCATAGATCACTGTTCAAGCATCTCATGTGCCTTTGAACTTTTTTCCATATGGGAAAAAAAAGAAATCTGTTGTTATTTTGTATCTGTGTAAATTTTGTGAATGTCTATTAAATCTTATTTTTATTTAAATATGAATTTTTGAGTTCTGTATAGGTTAGGGCCTTCAATCTTACCATACAATATGTTTATATACTGTATTAAGTAGTTCATTAAGTAGAGTGGTTGCAGTGGTTATTATGTTACATGTGAGGAAAGTTCTTATATCTAGATTATGTCAAGATGGAAGGAGGGGTCAACAAGCCCTGGAAAGAGGCCTACAATTTTATGCTTATTCATATCATATCCATATCTGTGAAAAGAAAGTGGCACAAAATGTACTGAACAGGGTTGTAATAATAAAGGATGCAAAGAAAGCAGTTGCATCTTAGCCTTGGTGGCCTCACAGGACAATCCACCACATGAAAGGCCAGCAGTACTAAAAAGCACATGTGGTTGGTGTAGGCTGTGTTACAGATTTTGCATTGGGTAACAGGAGCTTTAGCTTACACCTCTGTTATTGTATGTGCATCAAATTTATAATATTATCACACAAGGATTATAGAAATGAATGTCTCCCAAAACCTAAAAAAAAGTTAAATAGTAAAATTTTGTGCTTCTGTAAAATATTGCTTTTAGAATTTACAACTAATGTGATCTGGCATATGTATACCTCCTCACATATGTAACAAAATAAAGCTGCAAAAGGATAGCATCATGATGCTTTATAAAAAGAATTGAAAAATAAAGTGTGAAATCTATCAGAAATAGATTGTAATTTTTTTTTTTTTTCCATCGGTTGATTATTGCAGGATTTAAGGAGGTATTCCCATCACACTAATTAGCTTTAATTATGTAGGCAAAGGTAATTGAAGAATATTTCCTAATACATAGATGTTCTCATTTTGCTTTGTTTCAGAGTTAGAACAGTTATTATCTCCTGCTTGTTTAGATAAAGTTGCCTAGGCTATCAACCACATCTTTGCTCAAGAGCTTTGTAGCCTTTAGAACTCTGTAGCCTTGTTCCCTGCTATTAAAGCTCTTCTACCACCAATGTGCCTCTAACAGGCTCAGCTAGGAATAACAAATCTGAAATGAAGCTAGCTGTAAAGAGTTAGCTTTGTGAAACAGCAAGATGAGAAAACCCCTTTAAGTATATCTAGCCACTGGTTCTAAAGCCAGGATCAAATGAGGTAGTCATCTCTTTGACCTTTGGGGCCCTGATATACTAAGTAACATTGTTGTGTAAGATTCTCTGCCACTGTAATGGGCCAAGTCCCATCCTGAATATAAGGACTTCATTGACCAGTAAATGAACAAACTGAAATGTTTTGTTCTTCTCTTATCTTGATAAATCTATTCAACAAATGCAACCAATTATTGAGACACATGAAAAGTAAACTATTTTTTTATTTTCATTTTTTTAGGGCTAAGGAGTTTAGAGGGATTCTTTTCTTTAAACCCAATCCCAACACGTAACACCTAACAAATTTACAGAATTCAAGAAAAGCCCACAGGAAAATAGAAGGGGACAGATGGGAAAAAAGGGTCATCTGTTCATTCAGGGGTAATACGTGGATGACATGGTATCACAAATCAATACACATGACCTCAAGCATTGGACATACTGTAGGATAGAACAGAATATTCACTGCAAATCTGTTATATCTATAGCATGTGGTCTCTTTTAATACAGTGTCTGGTGTTGGGGAGAAAAAAGATTTAAAGAAAAAAAAAACTAAATTGTTTATGACTAGTCAGAGACTCCCGTCACTGCAATAATACAGGTATTAGGTTACAATAGGAGAAGAATGCTTCATTAGGTAAGCTATAATTATCAGGTAAATCAGGAAAAACCTGACAGCTGTAATTTTAATGAATTAGAACATTTTTAACAAGGACAATGTGGATGGACAATGCTTTATTGGCTGCTTCATTACATCACATGTAATTACATAACTTTACTCAAAACCATTGATTCTGTGAATTCATTAATGTGCAAATATCTTAAATCAATGACTGCCACCACACTACACACAAAAAGATTAATAGGAAACACATACAAATGGTTTATATTGTTAATTGATATTAACTAACAACTAATAGAAGGCCAGCTTCACACCAGTAAATTGCATTTTATTTTATAGATTTGTTTTTATTTTTTGTGGGAGTAGTGGTGAGGCAAAGACTGCTATGGTGTCATGACAACGTAATGGAAAGCTAAATAGCACCAGGCCAAGCCCTTGCAAACTTTTCAACAAAATGTATCTACATAAAGTACTGAGCTATTCTCTTCTTAAAGCAATGCTATGTTATTACTCATGACTACAACAGAACTAAATAGGGCAGTTCAATGCAATATTCATAGGAAGCATGAAGCAAGTAAAAACAATAGATAGTCCATTAAATGATTAAGTGGATGGACAGAAAGGTGTATGATGGTGGCAGAACAGTTGAGGGTGACTCCATGAATGCTTCAATCCAGAAGCAAAGTGATGGCAAAAATAACTGACCCTTAATACATTTTGCTGAAACTTTCCCTAGACCTATCCCTGACTCTAGACCCCATGACCTTATTCTGACCTTGAGCTATCTATAATACATGTCCCTAAGCTACAACTGACTATGATACAAACAGGCTGGCACCGAACAGAACCCGGAAGTAAACAGCCCTGACAACAACGGAAAACCCGACCGGTATTTTCACTGTTTTGCGGCCGTGCCAGTCCACACGGACGGCTTTTCTCCACGGCTTGCTGAGAGAAGCCCTCCCTCTTCGCATTAACATGTTCAGATTCCGCCCGAAAACCCCACAGCACGGATTTTCCATTAAGGTCCATTTTAAAAGTTGACATCTGGTTTACAGACGGTTTTCAAATCCGAAAACCATCTGTATAACCGGGTGAAAACCCATGCAGTGGGGACAAGCCCTAAGGGTGGTTTCACACAGCGCAGTTTTGGTGCAGTTTTAACTGTGCTCCAATTAAACTGCCTTTATTACCAGCAAGCTTCTTTCAGTTGTCTAAACTGTTTGGAAAGTTGAGTAAATCATTAGTGGTGTTTGTATCACAAGACTCATACACAGTAATTGATTTCTTACTTGAAATTGCCTTTCTGAACAATGTTAGACAAACTGAAGATGCTTGCTTGTAATAAAGGCAGGTTTAATTGGAGTTCAGTTAAAACTGCACCAAACTGAGCTGTGTGAAAAGCATTAATGCTGTGCCAATTTGAACAAAAAATGCATCTGAAAAATGCATCAAAAACGCAGGTGCGTTTTTTGATGCGTTTTTTTATGTTTTTTAATGCGTTTTTTTGTGCAGAAAGGCACAGCAATTAATGCTGTACACTATTGCACAAAAAAACACATCCAAAAACACTCCAAAAATGCATCAAAAACGCATATGCATGTGAAAGCACCCTAACTACTTCACTAACGAGCTAGAGGTATGCTACCTGGTCAGCTGATCTGCCCTGAAAAATGTTTGAAGTGACTATATAGTAACTGCCTCATAGGCGATCAAAATGGCAGAATAATTCCTGCCATTTGTAAGATGCTTCTAGCGAAGAATATCTTAGAAGTATTTAAAGGCGTTGTCTCATTACAAGCATTGCTTTTTATGTTAAAAATCCTGCAAGAACAAGTTACTTTGCAAGATATGTCCATTAACAGTGTCCCACCTATTCCTAGATATCCCCTCTTGTATGGGTTGGATCAGCTCCTCTGGTCGCTATAGCTACAGACCTGTACAATCTCTCCTGATAGGCTGCCAGCACTGGTTGTATGATACAGACTGGCTTCTATGCAGGCCTAGTGGAAGCCAGTAAACACGCCCCTGAATTCAAAGTGAAACCAAAAAAAACAAAAAAAAAACAAAAAAAAAAAAAAATAAAAAAACAAGAAAACAGGGACTGACGGGTAAAATGAATCATGTAGTGCGAGCAACCCATAACATGATAACTTAATTATGTTTGTAGGCCTCTGATTGAAGTAGGAGACTTGTGGGTATACAAAAAGCCTACATGGAAGTCTATGAGTGCCCTGGAATGATAAAATATGACATATGCATGAGTCCTTTAGTTTTTTTAAACTTTTTAACGTAGTAAAATAAAAAAAAAATAAAGTTTATTCCTACAATAAATACATTAATTACTCAATTAAATAATACATAAACATCAGCACAACTGAGGTGGATTCAATGTGACACTCTATCCATATAATCACATTTGTCTAATATTTGATTCAAAAAATTAGACAACAACTACAATTACATTCTGAAAAACAATGTAAACTCCATAGAAAACAAGGTCCCAAATAGCCTTGTGACCAAAGTAAATAGGAATCCAGTCTAGAACTCCTCATTTGTGGCTTATTAAAATTTGAGGAGATGTATGAAAACTGTCTAGGTGTAAGAATTTCTTTACTGCCCATAACAACCAATCAGAGCCCATATAGTGCTCTGAAAAAAATGAAAGATGAGCTCTGATTAGTTGCCTCTGATTAGTTATTATAAGCTCTGATTGGTTGCTATTGGCAACAAAGAAAGTCTTACACCTAGACAGTTTTCATACATGGTTCTTTGGAGAATGCATATCTGATATAAAACTTTTGATTTCTTTAGATGTAAACTATAGTTTAGCTTGCAATAGATTTTGTTAATGTAATATCCACAAATGGCAATTTAAAAAAAAATCAGACAGCTCCTCAGAAAGCTACAGTTATTTAAGCTAAAGGAAGATTTGGATCCAGAAGGAAGGAGAAGTATAATTCCTTCCTTTATATGCCCTATTCCTTTTGAGCTCACTCCTGGCATTGGCTAAATAAACTGAACAAATGATTGCCACAGAAACTGCAGCATTTTTCCATAAACTGCTATGGTCCGTTTACCTCCTTTAGGTTGGTATCACACAATGTTTTTTTTTATATTTCTCCTGTGTGTGAAACCACCACAAATATATATATAAATATATAATAATATATATATATATATATATTAGTATATATAGTAACGCCTCACTTACGTCGGCGCCCTCTGGCCGTCCTGGGGTATTTCGTCCTGGATCCGCCGTTCTTTGGTAAACTGATATGGCACTCAGGGACACAGGGGTTCGTTCAACTGGCCTTAGCCTGTTTATTTTTGGCACAGGTTTACCGCCTTCAGTAATAAAAACAAATAAACATCTCGCTGGTCTGGCCACTTAATAACCTGGTGAGGACCCTCTCTCAGTGTGGTCTGAGTTATTTACTCCGGGACCACTACACACACCTTTTGACCAGCCACCACTGGTATACAGGCTTCCAACAAGCTGCTGGGGGCGAGCCTCAATTCAGTTCCACTGCTGCTCCACTGCAGGTAGCAGACCACGCCCCCGAACACCTTTGTCACAGCTTTTATAGGCCCTCCAGGGATGTGTCCAAAACGTGTCCTGGAGCACGGGGAAACAATGGGAAACGTTGGCCATGGGGAGTAGACACCCACCCGACACATTGTTACTCCCAATAAGAGCCAACCCAAGAACGGCTGAAAAGCCAAGTAACGATCCACCTTTGCCAACCACTTAGTGTGGCTGACAATACATATGACGGCTCTATTCCACCAAGGCAACATATCCTTGGTGGCATGTTAGAATTATACACTTGGTATATCGCTACCTAGTTGCAGAAACAGGCAACTCATGTAGCCGCGTCCGCCCACATACCCCTCCCTCTCTGATATAGCCGTAGGCTTTCTCACTTCGCCAGTCCCTCGGGGTCAAAGCTCCTATTTTGGGGCAAGTCTTCCTACAACTCAGGGCAGAAGACAAAATGGTCCCCTTACACTCAGTTGTGGGCTCATACCCATGCACTCCTCCCCCACTGGGCAATCTGACAGGTCCATAGCCACTTACAACCTGTGGCTGTACACATGCACACTCTGCAACAATGTCACCACTTCAGCCCGTATGCCGCATTCAAGGGTCATTCCTGACAACCTCACTATATCGCTATCAGACTAGTAGCTTTTCCCACACATAGACTAGCTTGAATTATTGTGCCCACTGCAGTTTCTTCCCCTATTTTGGGTCTAACGCATAAGCAGGAGACCTTGGTTGGATCCAGCAACCCACGTAACTTCACCAGAAGCAGTAATGGACATCAACCCTATTCAGGGTTCACTATCCCATCGCTCTAGGGGCGCAACATAAGCCCCAACCTGCTACCTCTTTGACTCGCATGATTACATGAGACCACAAGTTCTCTTCATTCCCAAGGTCTCTGGCCCTCACTGATTATCTCATGACTGAATCCTTTAATCTCTTGGCTACTAGAGCTGTCACCTGATGTACTCTCAGTGACAAATTCTGCTGCATAGGACTCACTGTAGCCCTCTAACAGCAGGCTAGTAATTGCAGGGTTCCAACTGCAAACCTAATCACTGATGTCAGGTCGTTCATTCAGAATGGACAGACAAGCGCCTCTCTAAACCGTGTTAAGACTTACGCACGGACCCCTCATAAGTTGGTGACACATTCCCTGTGCACATTCTCCATTGCTCTTTCTAGCAGCGGATCCTCTGCAGCCTCGTGTGGGAGATGTTTCTTTCACATCTCCTGTAACAATTGTAGGGTGGAAAACTCCTCAGCTATCCTGCTAGTTATATCTGGGCACTGCTGAGAAACCTCTACATATAGGAAACCCTTGCTATTTACCTCAGTTTCCTTACTGGGGATTTCCTTACCATATGAGGGGTTCAAACAACTGACTGCCCTCACTTGCGTTGAGGCCTTACATCCCCTCCTCTGGGGTCTAGCGGCTCACATTTTCCCCTCACTACAATCACTGCAGTCTTTTGACCATGCAGTTAAAGCTACGGGAAGTACAGCAACCAATTAGAGCAAGTTACTCAGCTGCACTACAGGTATCAGCAAAATCTTTCTCTTTCCATCCCTGCAGTGTCACAATATGGATTTTCATCACAGATAACTTATCTGTAATACATGATAAGGGGCTGCACACATATCTGCTGGGCACACATTTTTTTTCAAAACGTATTTTCATTCACGCCCATATGAACATGGATGATCATCATCGTCCTCTGCAGCACAGACACCCAACAGCATCCACTCCACACTGCCACTGAGATTTCACAGAGTGTTTTTTCCCTTGGTAACTAACCAGCACATTCACACTCATAGCCTCTCATGCATGGTAGTAGAGCCATCATACACAGCACAGAGCAATCACCTTCATGGAGGTGTTTTTCTTTCAGGGCCAACACACTTGTCAGAGTTCCAATTAAGCAGGCAAACATCTCCCTGGGACCAACAAAAGCAGAACATAACTGCTGGCATCCCTCACAGGACACACATCACTGTGCTACTTGGCTGCTCTCCCCTATGGACCTCTAGGGGCAAACTAGCGCTAATCCCCTTGTCTGCAGCCTGTTCACACATTGCACCTTTCTTCACACACAGCAAATCACTGGAAGAAGCTTTGATACGGTATCATCCCCCTGATCAGACTGTGTGGACCTCAGTAGAAGTGATCAATACATTGTTCTTATTATCATCATCATATCATCATCATTTTTTGCTAACACATTATTCACACTCAGTTGATAACCAATTTCACCACAATCCCCTTAGGAGATGAAGCCTGGGAGACACTGAGTACAACTTCACAGTCTGCCTGCTCTCAGCCTTTTAACAGCTCAGACACATGTCTGGGCCTCTGCATGATCCATCGGTTTTCATAGCACCATGCCTGGCCGTTCATCAACACCGGTGTACACCAAAATTACACCCCCCTGGAGCAGTCTTACCAGGTCCATGATGGGTCTCCACACTGGGAAAATGGTGTCTGGGTGCAGTCGGGACTTTGCTGACTGTCTGCATCAGCCTCATGGGTGGGGGCTCCATCCACCAGGAACTCAGCGCTTGCAGCTGCGACTCTCGGCCTCATCCTGAGAGGGCAATCAGGAGCACAACTCTCCACTGTGGGATCCTCCAGCACGGGGTCCCTCTGCTGCGACTGGTGGTAGCAGGGCTTCTTGCTGTTGATGCGGTTGACAAGGCAAACGGCTAGGACACAGGTCCCTCTGCAACTTCGCTACTCTGAAGTCGGACCATTCTTCGATTGGTGATATGGCCTCCTGGCCACAGGACATTCGCTCCGACAGTCATGGGTTGTTGCCCATCGCAAACAGACACCTACACTCACCTCTGGACGAGCCTTTCTCCTGGGACTTGGAACCATGGCCTTTGGGCAAAACGGACAGCCTCTCCAGCACTATTTCCCATTGTTAGGCCATCCGGTTTGCACAGTCAGGTGGCGAATTTTGGCAAAAACCTGTCTTTTCCATTTGTGGCTCAGGCTCTCCAGACACCACAGCAGCTTGGAACCCATTGGCCAATCGCTTTTTTATTGCCTCATGCTCTGCTTCAAAATGCGCCGGAGAGGTGTTTATATACTCTTGCTGCATGCATTGGCCATCCATTAACTGGGCGAGCAGCTCCTCCATTGCCACCAAAAAATTTCCAGACACCAGCAACACAGACTTTTTAGACAGAGACCGTCACTTTAAACCCCACAAGGCCAGCACCAAACACCACGTCTTGAACTGGGATGCGTGCCCTGTCTCCCAGAGACTACTCTCTTGTTGCACTGAGGCAGCGTTTCCCACACAGGCATCAGTCTGTATAAAGGTGTGTCTCTTCCAAACTCCGCTTCTGCTTATACAGTTAAAGAATTCAGCAGTCCTATGTAAACTTGTGGCAGTAATATTTACATTTCAGGATCTTCCTGCACGACTTTGTGCAAAACATCAGTTAGTGCCCAACTTTATGCCATTCCACCCATCTTGCGGTTAGTGCCCGAATAATGCCATGCATCTCCACCAATTGTACGCGCCTCAGACTTATGTCCTGCGCCCTCGGGGCACGTCATGGGGGTTACTATTCACTCCTGGATCGCCGTCTTTGGTAAATTGGAATATTGGCACCTCAGACACAGGGCTTTCTTTCAACTGCCTCAGCCTTTTATTTTTGGCACAGGTTTACAGCCTTCAGTAATAAAACAAATAATCTATCTCCGCCGTCTGGCCATAATAACCTTGGTGAGACCCCTCTCTCAGCTGTTCGTCTGAGTTATTTACTCGGACACTTACAAAACACCTTTGACCAGCCACTCACTGGTATACAGGCTTCCCACAAAGACTCTGGGGAGAGCCTCTTCTTCAGCTCACTGCTGATCCCTGCAAGTAGCAGACCACGCCCCCACGAACATCTGTAGTCACAGGCTTTTATAGGCTCAGGGGATGTGTCGCAAAACGTGTCCTGGAGCACGGGGAACATGGACTCTATTGTGCTACAACATACTGTACTTTTGATAGATCTGACATTAATTCCACAGAATATCTCCGTTACCAGTAAATTCTCTCATCTTTCTGGAATAATTCACCTGCCATGTACAAATCCTTTTTATGCTGAATTAAGGAAATATGATTGCAAATGATTCTGAATATAACTAATGTACTGTTTTAGAATGATTTTTCTGGTAACAAAAAATGATAATTGGAACAATTGCAGTAAATTCCTTGTCACAATGTGATGTAAATATTTCCTTACAGGACAAATAAAAGTTACTGGTGACTTTACTGACTTTACAAGATCTTGTTTTAGAATGAATTTAACATAAAGTTTAGCATAAAGCCTCTTAAATCCTATAATCACCTACCTCCAATTCAATTTTTGTTGCAAATCCTATAACAGTGTAACTTAAAAGTACATTAACTTTTAAACATATGAAATAATAACAATAATAATAATAATAATAAAAAATTAATATATTATTATTATTATTATTCTTATTTTATTATTATTATTATTATTATTTTAAAATTTCGTATTGACTAACCATTAGTAATTATTGTTACTATAATAATAATAATAATAATAATAATAATAATAATAATAATAATAATAATATAATTGGTGCATACTATTTTAAATATTAATAATTATAATACATATGCATTCATATAAGCTATATATACAGTGCAACGTAAAGATATCATTTATTGACCAAAATAATCCTCATACAACAGTAGAAGGTAATTAGAAATGACCTCTTTAGCAGGAGAACAATGACAGACTATTAAATATTCTGTGAAATATTTATAACTGAACTTCGAACAGATTGCTCTGTGCTCCTCCATTGGTAGAAGTCGTTTTCTTGTTCCTTGCTTTGCTGGTTTGTGAGGCAGATGGGCAGATGGAATCCAACCTACTGGCAACAGTTACATTTGTGTCAGGAAGTCCAGCAGTCTTTTTACCCCAGGCTGTTTATGGGATAACATGCAGTACTATCACTTACACTCCAAATAGTGGAACAGATGTTCATCTGCCTCATGTAATCTCCACCTGGCACTTTTTAAATGTACCAAATGTTAAAATGAACTTGTATATAGAACATTCAACCTTAACTATGAAATAAGTGAAAGCCATTATCATTTGAGCAATAAAGACAGGTTGTCATTAATGCGTCATATTCAGGTTGGAGCCTTAGAGGACAGTAAGAACTGGGGCAGCACAGTATTGGGGAACTACACTTTTTCAGTATATTTATAATTAGATTGTAGATGGTTTACATAATATAAATCCATATCTGCAAATAGAACTGAGCTCTGTGAGGTTATTGACACAGGATAGACAGGGTGATTTAGGAAAACTGCAGGCAAGAGTAGCAAAATGTCACAGTTTAAAATAGATTAAGGTAAGATTATCCACTAAAGACAATCCAGCAGTGCACATAAAACGATAAAACATTGGAAAAACAGTCATCATTGAATTAACTTTAGCAATAAGTGCAAGGCAGCTGCTGTAATAAAATCATATTATTCATGAAAATAAAATTAAATACACAAAGGGACAAGTCTAGGTTGTTGTTCATAACACTAATTCAGAGGTCACCTTTCATTTTTTCAGAGCACTACATGAAATAAAAGGGGAGCTCTGATTGGTTGTTATGGGCAAGGAGAAAAGTTTAAGGGCCCCCCTGGTATTCGCAAGAGCCCACCACAAGTTGGACTTTGTTGTGGGGAACCCTCAGGTCATTACCCCCAATGTAGGTCCTCCAGGTAACAGCTGACAAGCCAGAAGTGTAGTTAAGGTACAAGCAACAGGTCAGGGCAGGTTTCAAGCAAGGCAAGGTCAGGAATTTAGCAGGAGAAATTCGGCAACAGATAAATAACCTAAAAAAACACGCAGAGTTGACTGATATAAGGGAAGAACACTGACAACTGGGTGCAGAATGCTGGGAAGTGCACACTCAAATGCTAATTGAACAAGAGGGATAGGGTGGAGAAGAACGAATGGATGCGCACTGAGGGCGACATGTCCGAAAATTGGAAGTGCCGTGGCAATTTTTAGGCACATTAAATCAGTGTAAAGTCCAATCTTCTCAAAAATCTGATGTCGGTTATATCTTGCATAGTAAACTTAATGCGCCTAATGACGTATCATACTAGTGTATGCAATGCACCTCGATAGGCACATTGCATTATGGAGGCGCACAGCGTATCATAGCTACTATATGTAATGCGCCTTTATAGGTGCATTACAATGTGTCGTACCCATTTAATGTGCCTAGTTTTGGCGTACAACATCGAGAATATGGCGTCAAAAGTGTTTTTGATGCAAATTAGACCAAAAAAAGGTGCTTTCATATTGGGACATGTCGCCCTGATTCTTTAAATCACAGACAGTGAGTGTGTGCACATCCTAGTGGCCACAATGGAAAGCACAGCTGGAGTAGCAATAGCCGGAGAAGGAATACGGTGAAGGGGATTCCAGCAAGGCAGCACATGAAGCGGGGTCAGGTGAGCAATAGAGTGCCCCCAAACTGCAGCACAATCCGATAAGGAGACAGGGAAGGAGGCACAACTGCAGCCGAAGCCCCATGACCGGACCACAGCGCAGAGTGCTTCATTAACCCCATAATGCCCTATTCCTTTTGAGCTCACTCCTGGCATTGGCTAAATAAACTGAACAAATGATTGCCACAGAAACTGCAGTATTTTTCATAAACTGCTATGGTCCGTTTACCTCCTTTAGGTTGGTATCACACAGTGGTTTTTCATTATACTTCTCCTGTGTGTGAAACCACCAGACTGTAAAGGAGGAAAACCAGATGATAACAATTTATATTCTACAACGTGTATTGGGACTCTATTGTGCTACACCATACTATACGTTTGATAGATCTGACATTAATTCCACAGAATATCTCCGTTTCCAGTAAATTCTCTCATCTTTCTGGAATAATTCACCTGCCATGTACAAATCCTTTTTATGTTGAATTAAAGAAATATGATTGCAAATGATTCTGAATGTAACCAATGTACTGTTTTACTGTTTTAGAATGATTTTTCTGGTCACAAAAAATTATAATTGGAACAATTGCAGTAAATTCCTAGTCACAAAGTGATGTCAATTATTCCTTACAGGACAAGAAAAAGTTAGTGGTGACTGTACAAGATCTTGTTTTAGAATGCATTTAACAAAAAGTTGCTGTATAGCGCTCTTAAATTCACTATTAATCACCTACCTCATTCAGGTGAAGCCAAAACCACCCACCTTCTGAGTGCCCCCAAACTGCAGCACAATCCGATAAGGAGACAGGGAAGGAGGCACAACTGCAGCCGCAGCCCCATGACCGGACCACAGCGCACAATGCTTCATTAACCCCATTATGACCACCCCTAATAAGAAGCTTAGTGGGGTTTTTCTGTTACAAAAATTATATTTCAACCTGAAGAAAACAGTAAATCAAGGCTTTTACCAAATACATTGCACTTTTGATATTGCGCTGGTCAGGAAATAAAAAGAGATTTTATCTGCTCTGAGTTCACAGAAATTTCTCTTGTTATCATCCTGCTCTTCCCTCCTCTCTCTGCTCTTTTTCTTTTTGGTGTGCTGTCACCATGATGGGCAGCAGCTTGAGAAAATTGTGTGTTATTTATAACAAAAAAGGAAATTGTTTACCTTTGACAAGCACTGGTTTTCACCCCATTGAACTCTGTAGCCTAGTGCGCTATAGAATAAATCTCCTGCAGTCATGTCACTGCAATAAGAAAAGCTGGTAATAGTAGAGCTGATATGCCAATTACTGCTGTATAATCATCCACAGCCTGACAAGGAAATGTGAGTCTGAAGCTGCCTATAGCTCTATAAAACAGCATGGTGAGAAAACCCCTTTAATGACCAGCTAAATTGTGCAGTTTTTGTCTCTCTGTGTTTTAGCAGTGATCTTTTCTTTTTCAGTGAAGCAGTTGTATTGCATTTTTGTTTGGCCATAGTTTGAGGATACATAAAAATAGCTTTTTGTGATTTTGTATTTATTTAATCTGTTGGCACTGTGAATATAAAAAATGAAGCTGTGCAAGTACATTAGAAATAGTAGAGGCAGCAGCATCCTGGAAACACGGAGCTCATATCCGGCATGCATTACCGGATGGTTACATCAACATGAGAGAAGTTGTACACACTTCTACATGCTGAATCATGTTTTTCTTTTAAAGCTTACTCCTGTTCTTGAAGGCTTTTTTTTATTCAGTTTGACATCGTATGTGCTAAACATTAATCTTAAGAAATTCTTGTATGTAGAGATGGTAGAATGGTTTAATCAGAATAAAGATTTGCAGAAGATTTGGTAATCTCTATGGCTACAAAAACCAAGACATCAAAGAAAATAACCAAGTAATTTTGTTAGTTATTTAGAAAAATAAAAAATAATAAATAAGAAATTAATAATATTTTAAAATGGTACTGTTAACTCAAAATAAAAATCACAGGACTCTCAGTTTTTCTACTTTTGTGTCACTGTAACGGCTGGAGTAGTGGATCCTCTGGACCACCGCAAGCGGTGATAATGATTGTGCCAGGGAGTGGAGTCTAAGTAGGTCCCGGTATTCACCAGAGCCCCCCGCAAGGCAGGATGGGCTTGCTATGGCGGGAGTCCTTCCAGGTCGCTACCCCTAGCACAACTTTCTTGAGGTGGCAGCCGAGATGCAGCGAGGTACCGAATCGTAACACCAAACTCATAGTCGAGGACAGGCAGGCAGGTCAAGGCAGGCGGCAAAGATTGTGGTCAAGAAACGTGGGAAAAGGTCGGTAACTCAGATGAGACAGGAACGCACTCTGGAACACTTTCTCTATGGCACGAGGCACAATAGATCCGGCAAGGGAGAGCGGCCGACAATTAGCCAATTACCGGCACGCTGCCCCTTTAAATCTAAGAGCGTTAGCGCGTGTGTGCCCTAGGAAGCGGGGGCACGTGCACACGCCAGCAGAGGGATGTGAACAGACAGGAGGGCGGACAGGCACGTAGACGCTCCCGGAGGAGCAAGTGTGCCCGCGGCCCATCATGCAGACCGCGGGCCACTCGTCCCCGGAGCAGGGGGGACAGAGGAAGCACGAGTGTGCCGGCAGCCCGACCCACGCGGTCCGGCCGGACCACCGTAAAACAGTCACCCATTTTTTATATTTGAGTACACCTCAAAAATTTTCAGTCTTAGGACAGATTCACATAGCACAATTTATTTTTAATCTAAACAATGGGCCACATGTATGAAAAGGTGTAAAACTCACTTTATTGCTCAAAGCATCCAATTAGAGCGCCCCTCTCATCTTTCAAGAGCAATATATGAAATGAAAGGGGAACTCTGATTGATTGCTATGGGCAACAAAGAGAGTTTTAGACCTGGACAGTTTTCATTCATGTGGCCCTATGAGTATAACAAAGGAAGGATCAAACAAGTGTTTTATTCATAATTGTTCTCTATTTTAACTCCACTACAGTCATCACATTGGCCATATACATGCACATTCAGCCAACAGCTATTCTACCCAGCCACATATACATGCATGCTCAGTTCAGAATATTGGGCATGTGTTCTCAATGGATTTAGAGGAGTAAGCTGCTCCTAGTCACATCTAGTGAAAGCTAATTTTCCTTGAAAACAAGAGAATCTGGCATGTTTAAATTCAACATGCCCGATAATACCTTCCCTGACATGAAACATTGAAGGACATTTTGTACACTTCCAAATCTGCTAAAAAAACAGTGGGTTCTGTTGAAATTCATTTACATGTAATTGAAATGGTTAAAAACTGCTACCAAAATTCTGTGTCCAATATATGGCCCATGGGGCAAAGATTCTTTAAGTAGAATGAATTGAATCTGAAAATATTTTGTATTCACATGTACTGTGGGTACTTCAGTATACTTATTATTGGATAATCTAATATACAAAGACCGTAAGGGTCTATGCAACAGCCTGTATAAGGATATGTTCCCACGGCGTATTGCAGGTGTATTTCAGCGTGTGCTGTGCTCGACGCTATACGCCTGCAATACGCTTGCTGCTTCAGGAGATGTGCTGGCCAGTGGGTACTACTGAAGAGCTCTCACAATTCTTTCCCCCGACGCTTATTGTATGCCAGGGAAATTGCAAGATAATCATAGCTCTCAATGAGAGCTATGAATTATTGCATTTTGGGAAGTTATTTGGGTGTATTTCAGTGCAATTACGTGCCAAAATTTGTCACGCAAATACGCCATTTGAACATACCCTAAGAGATTCATGTTGTAAGGATTTGAAATACTGTAGCTATAGACTGCTATGGGGCTATTCTGTAACTCCCTGTGCCTACAGTGGTACATGTGCCTATAAGTTTTCTTTTTTTCATAGATTCATATGGACATATTGAACTATAAAGAATCTATGAGTAAAATAATTATGGTTTGCTCCAACACAGATTCTATATGGGGTAAAAGAGGGAGGCAAGTTTCTTTTCATGATGCTGTAGAGGCACATGGGCCTTTATAAGATTTTTCCTTATTATTTCCCCTCTCCGTATAACCTATGTTCTAAGCTGAATTTGTAAAAGGAACTGTCATAATATGATCTTTTCTTTGATTTAAACTTTTCTTATTTAAATGATTTAATAGTTAAATTATCCTCTATGTCTGGAAACAATATCATAATCAAATTCAGATACAATTCTATTGCATATGTTTTGTTGTGTACATTCTAATCGCTTCCAGGATACAAAAACTATCTGACAGGATCCTACAATTCCTGGCCACTTCTGGGAAAGAGGATCCTACAATTCCTGGCCCTGAGTAACATTTGTTTTATCATTGTGTAAAACCTGGAAAACTAGTTGGATTAATTAAGCAGAGAGTGATAGTAATTCTGCATTTATGAATCCGGCTCTGGTTGGACATTGCAAAATTCTAATTCTTTTTGAGGCATTTGCCAACTGGCTATGGGCCTCTTTTTACAGAAAATATTATTATTGGCTTACATCCCATGAAGCAAAAAAAAAAAAAGTTAAAACATAACTTGAAAATAATAAATACAACAAAAATACTAAAATTTACATGAACTTTTTTACATCTTTTGGTTTTGCCACATTGTTCATATAGGCAGTGCTTGTGCTCCAGAGCTCTTCTCCTACTACATTTGGTCATATTAAAAAGGTTGCTTAATCAAAACAATACTGTTTCTAAATGCAGCCCACTGGCAATCAACTGATCAATGTGGATTGTGTAGCTGAAACACTCGTTGCTCATCTGTTATTAGGGGGCACTGCAGAGTTAGTGTAGAATTACCTTCTGTGATACATGCTTGTGCTGTGTCCTCCAAAACAGGATCTGCATTTTGCAGTGGCTCTACACAAGCCTCATGCAGGCTTCTGCAGATGCCATGTATGTTCACCTATTACACCCTTCCATAGGCAGAGTGTAATAGGTAATGAATGAAAAATTCTATATGCAGCAGTACAATAGTATATGTAACCTATGGGGACTAAAGCAACATGTATGAAGGAAGGTGCATCGAAGTTCAATTTCTCATCTTTTTTCCAGTGTATAATTCGCCTGATGTATGAAAGTGGTTTTTGTGTGCTCATAAATGGTGTGTAAAGTTTGATGCACCTCGCCTATGTGTTAGATGCATTATGGAACTTAGGAGCATAAGTAATGCGCCTACCATATATTAAGGTTATAGACAGGCTGGAAATAAGAGAAGTCATTAGAAAAGCATGTCAGTGAATAGAAACTATGGTCCGCCTTAGAGTTCGAAAAATAAAATAATAGTGTATTTAAACAATATAGATTACAGATAAAATAAGTAAAGATTGAGTTTTAACAATATTACAGTAAGGGATCTTTTTTTAACTGGCAATATCAACAGGACAATATCAGTTTCAAATATGGCACCATCTTATTAGGTGTCCATGTGCATTGCCAAGCACAGAGGTAACACAGGATAAGTTTTTTAGGATTAAATTATTGGATGATAGAACAGTCAGGCCAAATGAGATATCTGGCTATCCAAATATTAAAACTTTACAAGAATATTCCAGCAGTCTTAGTTTATTTTTACTTGTTAAGGTACATTAGTAGCTTGTACTCCAGTGTCTAACTGTAGGCAGCTAGTTGCAAGCATAATCAACACTTTTGAAGATTTGGATCACTTGGTCCACTAGTTTTCTGCTCTTTTCTGTCTTTTTTTCTCTCCTACCTCCATTCTCATATTGTGTCGGCCCACAATAACGCTGTCGGGGTCGTGAAGCGACAATACCCGGGTCAGTCAGTCACTCCCAATCAAGTAGCATGTGTGCACAGCGCCAAGAATGACACAGATACAAAGTTCCGTTTCAAACCCAGCTCATGCTCTCACCCTGGTCCAATCAGCACTACTGGGGTTTATTCAGTGCACAAGTATTTAACAGGAAAGGAAGAGGGCATGGTTTAAGGCATGGCTTAAGGCATGGTTATTATTGCAACAAATCAGACCCTCTTTGCGTGTCCACTTCTTATTGGTTTTGATTTAAACCCCAGTATTATTTTCATCTCGGGTGGTTTCCAGTAAGTCATCTTTTCCTGTAAGTTATCTAATTTCATCTGATTTCCATCTTTGGGTTCGGTGCACAGGATGTCGGCGCCATCTTATCTTGCATAGTTACTTATAGCTAGCAGGTCAGTAGCAAGGGAAAAATTAGGATTTGAAGCATATAAAAGTATAAAAAGATACAACACTCATATATATGTATATCACACCTGACAACGCCACTGAACTGTCTATGTCTATTTGGATAACTACACAATGTTAAGGAAGACCTGTGACATCAGTTTTGGACTGGGGTGCATAGAGCCCACAGGTGGAATTGATTCTGGGACCCCACCAGTTGAGCTGCTTCTCGGCCCACCGGTGGGGTCTATTTTAGGGGCCCACCCTACAGCTAATGTAAATGACTGTACATGCCGCCTATACTCTGCCTTTTGCTTTTTGTCCTTTTTTGTCTGTGCTTTTTTGACTCTTCTGAGGATGTGTATGCAGTGAAAAAACAACGTAAGGTCTATCATGCTCAGGAGCCCACTGGGGTTTTCCTCTATTCCTTGTGTTCTCTGTGAAATAAGAATTTTAGAGGGAATATCAAGTGAACAGCACAACATAGAGTTATAAGAGAAGATGCTCCAGAATTGTTATATCACAGGGAACACAAAGATGTACCAAGAATGACCACAGGCCATAAGAATGATCAGATAACTGCATACATACTGTACATGTGCTAAGTATTAATATGCAATTTCATTATTTTCAGGATTTCATTAATTTCACTATGGTATTGTATTGCATACTGTACAACATAATACAATTATGAATATTAAAAATTTAGACTGAGGGCTGGTCTGTACATCTGAATTTCCTGCCACACATATCAGGATGAACTTTAGATTACTAATGCTCTCTATAGAAAATCTAGAATCTGGGAAAATTAGCTATGTCAACGTTCTTTAAAGCCATTCCAACACCCAATACTTTAGAACATTGCAGACATTTGTGATTCTAATTAAAGAATAAAAAACTCTATTGTTGGCAGTGATAATCATATCTCTTCAAGGTGCTGATAACATGTAATCGCTTGTATGTGTATGCAATATTTGTTTCCCATGTTATGTGCTGAAATGTTATCTCCAAAAATGTGTAATTTTTAAACAATATAATCACAACTACTTCAAATGACCTGCGTCAGATAAAGCTCTCACTTAGCAACTGCAAGATTTGTTATCATCAGTTATTGGAGTGAATACAAGAAACTTTTATTTCCACTAATAATCATCAGATTAATCCTCTATAAAAGCAAATATATGGTATATATAACATAAATTGGATAAAAACAAGTATATGGTACATCTTATATTACTCATATATTGCATAAACAAGTATATATATATATTATTTATAATATATATATATATAAATTACATAATTGATATTAATTATTTTATTATATATATTTGCTTTTATAGAGGAGTAATCTGATGATTATTAGTGGAAATAAAAGTTTCTTGTATTCACTTATATATATTCAGACAAGTCCAAAAAGTAGATAAAGAGAACCATGTCAAATTTGAAGGTGAAGGTGAGTAGGAGACCTGTTTTATTAAGGAACAGAGATCTATCTATGTCTGATTATCACAACACATGTTTATAGAAGAGTATCATGATAAAAGTATCACAAAAGAGCTGATGATGCTCATCAGGCTGTAAAAGGATAAAAAAAAACATCGCTGAGAAGTTTGGACTCCACCAATCCAAGGTCAGACAGATTGTGTAAAAGTGGAGAAAATTCAAAACCAACAAAGATTATGCCAAAAGCAAGGAATATAAAAGGAAAGGAACCAAAGACTAAAGGTCTTTCTCACAATAGTCAATTTTGATGTTCACGAGTTCACTATCAGAAAGCTGCTGCTTTAAAAAAATAAAACATTACTGCCCATCTGCAGTTTGCTAATTATGTGGACAACCCAGAAGGTTAATGAAATAGTGTTTTGTGGAAGGATACGACCAAAATAGAATTTTTTAGCTCAAATGGGAAGATTTATATTTAACCCTTTTTCCATTACCGATGGAACAATGAATTCTGAAATATATCAGGGAATTCAGAAGGAAAATGTCAGGAGATCTGTCCATGAATTGAATCTCAAGAGAATGAGGGTAATGCAGTAAGACATTGACCCTAAATTATTCTAAAAAATAATGGTTAAAAAAGAATAACATTAATATTTTTGGAAAGGCCAAGGCGTAGTCCTGACTTTAAGGCTATGTTCACACGGCAATAATTGCGGGACGTATTTCACCCGCAATTATGCCGTGTGCTCAGGAGCTGGGGTGGGGGGACGACAGCCCCCCGGCCCCATAGGCATTCATTATACGCCGTGAATAATTGACATGACACTTATCTCCCCGCTCACCGTATTGTGCAAGCGGGGAGAGGAGACGTAATCCATAGTTCTCTATGAGAACTGTGGATTACCGTAATGACTGGGACGTATCTTGCCCCATATTTAGCGCAGTGCGGCGTGAAATACGGGGCTAGATACGTCCCATTTTAAGCCATGTGAACATAGCCTAATGTAATAAAAAATCTTATGGAAGGATCTGAAGTGATCAGTTCATGGGAGGAAACCAACAACATAACATAGTTTTGTAACGACAAAGGTAGTGGATCCTCTAGACCACCGCAAGCGGTGGTGTAAGCTACGCCAGGGAGCCAGGTCTAAGTAGGTCCCAGGGTTCACCAGAGTGTACCAGGTTGCTACCCCTGATGTGTCTTGCTTGTGGTGATAGCCAAGGTGTAGCATGGTACAGAATAAACAGGGACGTTCGAAGTCTGGGATAGGCAAGAAGGTCTGGACAGATGGCAAAGGTTCGTGGTCAAGGGACAGAAGCAACAGTTACGATACACGGAATACCAGAATGTAGACTTAAAGAGAACCTGTCACATAGATTACAGAACAAGATAGTGTCAGACCTGCTGTTTCCAGCGCTGTGTCTCTTATTCTGTAAGATGCTGTAGTTTTCATGTATTTAATGCTCAAATCTTCAGTTTTCAGCCAGAAGAGTCATTCGAAGAGTCATTCAAAGAGTCCGTTTTTTTTCAATCCCGGCCAATCGGAGGCTAGCCCTGCCCACCTCAACTGACAAACCTATTACTTTGAATAGGTAGAAACATGTGAATAACTGTCAGTGGGCGGGGCTAGCCTTTGGTGGGTGGGGCTTACACCTGCTCATGAATAAGATTTGAGGGGTAAATGCTCTAAAACTGATGCATCTTACAGAATAAGGGGCACAGCGCTGGGAACAGCAGGTCTGACACTAGCTTGTACTGCCCTCAGCAAGGGGGGCATAATCTATGTGACAGGTTCCCTTTAAGGAACACTTTCTTGCCAGACACAAGGCACTATTGATCCAGCAAGGGATAACAAGAAGAGGTAGGGTTAAATAGAGTCAGCGTCCAGTGACTGCCAATCACCGACAGAGACTGCACACAGAACATGGAGAGCAAAGTTACTGTGGCTGGGGACAGGACTGTGTGCCCATGGCCTGATATGCGGGTCATGATTAGTGTTGAGCGATTGCGTTGGCTATCGAGATCGAGCGATAGTCGATAGTCGGCCGCTATCGATAAGGTTTTTCGATAGTGAGCATCGATTATGAGCGATTACCATTAAAGTCTATGGGAGAGCAACAACACCTTCATATTACACCCAAACAAGGTGGAGAAGCTGAAATTAACATCCACAACAGTCAAATGGATACGTGCAACATCTTAGGCAACACACTTAGGTTATAAAAAGTCACAGAACCTTTCAATTCACCTGTGGTGAATATAGAATAGCTGTTTTAAGATTAACGAAGATGCTGCGTCAATGAACAATGCTGGGTGTGCAAAAGTCAAAAAACACGTAACTGTTATGTTTGATTATAAAAAGGGTATTTTTTGCACCTTTCAATTCACCTGTGGTAAAAAATTGAATTGCTGTTTTAAGATTTACGTAGCTGCGCGTCAATGAACAATGCTGGGTGCGCAAAAGTCAAAAAACACGTTACTGTTATGTTTTGGTATAATAAACGTATTTTTTGCCCCTTTTCAATTCACCTGTGGTGAATATAGAATTGCTGTTTTAAGATTTACGTAGATGCTGCGTCCATGAACAATGCGGGTTTGTGAAAAAGTCAAAAAACCCACGTAACTTTTAAATGTTTTGATATAATAAAACGGTATTTTTTGCACCTTTCAATTCACCTGTGGTGAATATTAAATTGCTGTTTTAAGATTTACGTAGATGCTGCGTCAATGAACAATGCTGGGTGCGCAAAAGTCAAAAAACACGTAAACTGTGATGTTTTCGTACGATACCGGTATTTTGGCAACAAACAACCTGTGCTGACTACAAGATTGCTGTATTGTAATTAACTGAAAGGTGGATATTTCAACAGTCACAGGTGTAATGGGTAAAATTGAAAAGGAACACCTATCTGAAATGTAGACTGATAAAAAAAGGGGAGTTTTACAGCTAACAAAGAGCCTGCAGTTTATATAAATGATGTGTATCAATATAAGTTCGGCTCCCCAATATCCAGGAAATTTTCAAAGCAAACTTTAATAATAAAGATATTCCACTAAAAATGTCTACACTAAGTCTTGGTGAAGTTTATCCAGTGTTCTTTTATAGATAGAGCTTGTCTGTGTTCGCCGCGGTCCCCCCCCCCCCGCTCCCCCCGCCGTAAATTTACAGCGGTAATGCTGCTTTAAAATTCTCTAGCTAGCTACATAAAATCTTCAAATCTCTAATCTAATAAATTGGAAGGATCACAGCTAATAGTAGAGGTTTCTCTGTGCAGAAATAGACTAATTTCGCTGAGCTGTTTTTGGGCCCCAGGCAGAGCGCAGGTTCCTATCCCTATGAGACGCTGAGAGACACTGAGGCGAAACAGGAAACGCTGTTCTATGTAAAACGAGGTCATGTGATTTTTCCAGCTAATCGCAACCATACACATCCCAGTCATGACGTCGCACACACATCTCACCCTGCTCTATTCTGTAATCTGATTTGCTGGCCGCCAAAATTACAGGAAGCACCGAAAAAGGCGCGATCTTAATAGATGATGCTCAGATTTTAACCTTAATTATCGCATGATCTGGAAATTTCGATCACCATAAAAACCTTGCCGATTTCAACTTTGTCGATAAAAATCGCTCAACACTAGTCATGATGCCACTCACAGTAGAGGCACGGGTGCACCCACGACCAAGTGTGAGGGTCACAGGGGTACCCATGACAAGTTGAAGCTGTTTTGTATGGATGAATTTGCCATTGTGCCATAACATTAAAACCTAATAGTACACTCACTTGTAGTGTGTAGTGTGGGGACATACCACAGATGCTAGATCAGATTGAGATCTGGTGAATCCATTCCTATATAATTTTTGGAGTGAAGCAGGAGACATTATCATACAGCATTTATGACCTTCCTGCCTCAGTCTTTTGGAAACTTGGTTTCAAACATGGTAGGGTAATACTGATTTTGAATTTCTTCCACTGTTACACAGTCTGTTGACTATGGACTAGTATGTACAAAAGTCTTCTACAGAACTGGTTTTCTTATAACTCTGTTTACAAAAAAAGCCATGGTAGAAGTGTTGGCTTTCTCCTGTCAAATATCTGTTCTCTTTTCCAGAGTTCACCTCTACCTTCCCTTGCCCTCCAAACTTTAAAGGTGTTGTCTCACTACAAAGACCATAGTTTAAAATGAGGGGAATAAAAATGTAAGCAAGTCCATCCCAGGATACCATTAGCAAAGTACTATGGTTTTTGAGAACGAGTCAGCTTTGTATGTACATAACAACCGTGTTAAAGCCCAGGTTGGGTTACGCCCAGTTAATGTGTTAATAGCTGTTGGCTGACCGGCATGTCATGCCCAGGTTACAGACGGGAGCGCGTATAGGATATCGATGCAGTGTAGTGCACAGTTCGCAGTCGGGAACGCGCATTGCATGTTGAACCAGCATGGATGAGAGAGATATACGTCATGCGCAGTCACACATAAATCACAAACAGAGAGACAACACAGCTGTACTGTGCATTCCCACATAAAACACTTTTGTGATACAGATGCGCAGACCCATGTAAAACACTTTTGGGACACAGATGCGCAGTCCCATGTTAAACACTTTTGGGACACAGATGTGCAGTCCCACATACAACACTTTTGTGACACAGATGCATAGTCCCACATACAAAACTTTTGTGGTACAGATGCAGAGTCCCAAGTACAACACTTTTGTGAGACAGATGCACAGTCCCATGTAAAACACAAACAGAGAGAAACACAGCTGTACTGTGCAGTCCCAGGTAAGAAAAACTTTTTTGTGACAGAGATGTGAAGTCCCATGTAAAACACATGTGAAACTAATGTGTAGTCCCATGTAAACACAAACAGATAGTGTATAGTTCTGTTCTGCAGATCTGTAGAGGTCAGAGGTGTAATAATCTGCAGGATATATCACTATGTGAGAGAGATAGAGACAGAGAAAAAACACCCATCTTTCCCACAATCCTGAATGTCAAATGCTCATTCTAGTTACCAAGTATGTAGAGAGAGCGAGAAATTTAGATATACATTATTGAGTGTAACACTTTTCACTTCCACCGATTCCTTAGGCTATGTCTACACAGCAAATATTGAAATGCCATTGTATTCTGGGCGGCATTTTGTAATTCGCTGTGTGAACATAGCCTTAGTCTCTGACAGCTGAGAACCTCTCCCGTCCCCCAGCTCACACAGAATGAATCATCACGTGCACACAGTGTGAGGGCGTGTCTGCAGAGAGTGAAGACACTCCCTGCTGGGAGAAGAAATACGCCCCTCCATTTCACAAACTCTGCTTGGCAACCAACAGAAAAGGCTGCCAAATGCTGTAGCGAGACAACCTCTTTAAGTAATCATCATCTCCATGTGGCTCCTGCACTTTCTATCAATTGATATGTTCACTATCATCATGGCAAACTTATAAAACCTCATTGACACACTTTAACTTGTTTTTGTCTGACTTTTCTCCTTGTATAACTTATCACACTCTTCTCATTCCATATCTGACCATAATTTTTTATGTGGTCTTCCTTTCATCTTTAACAGTCCCTCATAGAAACATTCAAAGTTCTGATACACTCTCTCTAAATCTTTTTTTCGATGCTTCCTAGTATATCCTCACTTCACAACACAAATGCAGCCAGTATTTTCACCACAGTTGCTGCAGCTCTTGACTTGCACAATAGAACATGGCAAATCAATAGGCAAACTTGACACACCAATCTGACCAAAATACTGAGGTGATCTTCCACCGTTGTAGAGCTACAGTGGAAGAAAAGCAACTCTGCCGAAGACTTTCATACATACTTATAGAAACTAGCACCCCCATCTTCCCTCTGCCTTTGGCACAGTCAACACACTGCTGTACATTCTCTCATCTCTTAGAATTACAAACTTAGCCCTTTTTTAGATCTCCTAATACCTTACTATCTCTTACTCTCAAACCCACTTTCTCATCTTTACCCATCTTTGATGTTGTTCCTTAGGGGTAAGTCTTGGGCCCTCTACTGTTCTCTGTTCATATTCTTGGCCTAAACAGCTCAAAGAAACATGTTTGACTTTTGTAACCACTTCTATGTTGACAACACTAAAATTTACCTTTGTAGCCTACATGTAACCTTCTTTTTTCCAGGATCCCAGGACGACATGTATGATTTTGGTGCCCAGGCGCTATTTTTTTGTGTGTTTTAGTAGCATAAAATACGCCTGAATCTATGAACCTGTTCTACTGCGGGTTATAGATTTAGTGCTTTCTAGCTACTAAGCAACAATTTGAGCTCAGTTAAACCACTTTTAAAGTGGTCTGCCTGTTCCAGCAGTAATGCGCCTGGATTTGTCGATCAAAAGTCATAAATGTGTAGAATCATACGGTTGTAATGCAACACACCTCCAACACTCCCCGCCCCTCTGATCTCAGGCGCATTACCAAGTGCCACTGGCGCTTTATAATGCGCCTAATTTTAGAGTGCATCTGATTAAAAATATAGCAAACAGGGCCATACACATATGTCACCCATAGTGTCTCTTGTCCATCTCTTCTTTCATCTCCTCCTGCCTTCTAAAACTCAACATGGAGAAAACTTAGTGCATTAGTTTTCTGTCATCCAACTCAATCTATTTACCTGCCGTGAAATAACCTTTGACTACACCCTACCCTTTAAAAATTCAAGCCCTTACCAATGCCTGCCACCTTAACCTGAGAAACATTTCTTGACTTTAATAATTTTTTGTAGCCTCCCATGTAACACTCTTGCTCCCCTTCAATCTGTCTTAACCTCTGCTGCTCATTTAATTTAACTTTTTTTTCTTTATTCTTATGGCTCTCCCTTCTTTCAATCCCTTCATTTGCTACCCATTGGCCAGCAAATTCAGTTGAAACCATTAGCTGTAAGATAAAGGGCTCTCCATAACTTGTCCTCTCTATACATCTCTGCTTTAATTTCTGGATACTTCCCCTCATTCAGTCTCTGATTGTCACAGGATCTTCATGTCTGTTCTTCTCTTGTCTACTTTCGACACAACCATCTCCAAGATTTCCCCTGTCCATCCCCCATACTCTGGAACTTGCTACCACAGCACATCATACTCTCCTCCACATTTGATCCTTTCAAAAGTTACCTGAAAACCCATTTCTTTATGATAGCCTAAACCTTTCAATAACCCTATTGCCACTATACTGCAATACAAATATGTGAATCTCTTACCTTTTGTTGCCTCCTTTCCATCTGTATCAGCGTACTGGTTATTTAGTTACATTATGGTACTTGTTTTGGTCCTATCTTATGCATTTAATCCCAATTAGAATATACAGCACCCTGAAATTAATGGTGTTTTAAAATAAGTAATACACATAATAATGGTGAGAAAGTGCACTGCCATTAGGAATACTGCTGCAATAAAGGAATGTACTAGGTTTCTACAATGTTTTGGTAGGTGATACATGTCAAATAAATATCCATATGAATATTAGAACCTAAGATTTTCCAGCAGAACATTACCCAGAGCATCTCATAGCCTTCACTGGCTTGTCTTCCTCCCATAGAGCATCCTGGTGCTGTGGCTTCCCCATGCAAATAGCTGACATGTACCCAGACATCTACATTATCTAAAGGAAAACATGATTAATCAGATCAGCTTTCTTCATTGCTCCATGGCTCAGTTCTGATTCTCACATTGTAAGCATTTTTGATGGGAATCAGGAATCAGCATGAGCACTGGTCTATAGCTACACAGCCTGATACACAGAAAACTGTAACACCCTGTGTGTTCTGACATCTTTCTATCATAACTAGCAACAACCTCTTCAGCTATTTGCACTACAGTAGCTTTTATGTGGGATTGGATCAGGTGGACTAGCCTTCTCTCCCCATGGGGATCAGTAAGCTTCAGATGCCCATGACCCTGTTGTTGGTTTTACCAGTTATCCTTCCTTGAACTACTTTTGGCAGGTACTATCTTCTATATTATGGAAATATACCACAAAACAGCAACCCTGGCTTTTATTAGAGTTCCTCAGATCCTTGTCCAATACAGCAAAAAGACAGACACATAATCATACTCATAGCTCAATGGCTGGACAGAAACCATTCCCAGTAGAAAGCAATGCAAGCCCCAGTGCATCATGGGAGAATCTACAAAGGTGCAGAATACTAATGAACAATAAGTGCACCATACATAATCGTATAAGTGGCATCCTATTTATCTACAGTATGTGCAATCGTTATATCAGCAATCATCATCCTAATGATTGCTGGTATTTACAAGTGAGTGGTAGACAAATGATTGCTGGTAGGCAAGTGAATGGTTGTCTTATCAGTATTTTTGCATTTAAACAATCTCTTCTGTATTGTACTGTTGCTTTTCTGCATACTGGTGTGAACTGGTTCTTAACCATTGTGCAGTTTTTTTTAGATGTGTAAGCAATTAATCAAAAGTGATCTGCACATGTGCAATTTCTCCAATGTAGCACTTATGTCTCCTACTGGGAAAAGTTCTTTGTCCAGCCATGGAGCTGTGTGCATGGGCTTGTGTCTGTGTTTTTAAGTACAAAATGCCCTATTTCTTGGTGGTAGATCAAATACTAAGTACAAAATGTCCTATTTCTTGGTGGTAGATCAAATACAACAACTTTATGAACTGACTGCTCACACTATCGTCACAAAATAATAAAGATAACCAATTCAATTACATATTGTCACATTGTTTGTATAGCTATAAATAAATATATATTGGGATGTTGTATTGGGATCCTTCCTTGTGGGTTTTTTAAAATTTCTTAAAAATTACCCCCTTGCCCGCCCAGAAGTGCAGGCAAAACCTTCTGCTAAAGGTAGAATAACCAGGAATAAAAAGTGTCAATAATCATTTCACACAGTTGTTTGGATAACTTTTTTATTCACCCAAGTCCATACATGTGCCTTGAAAATGGCTCTATTAAAAGGGTTTAAAAAATCCCTTGAAGGGTTAAAATTTTGCCCCCAATATAGGGACTCGGGTAAATTTAAATTCATTTTTTTTGCCCTTTTTGAATTGGTGCTGCTTCCATCTTTATTTCTGTTTAATTGCTTTAGGCTGTGTGTGGTGTTCTTCCCCCCAATATGGGGGGGTTTAAAAATCCTTTCAACCCCCACACGAAAATAAATAAAAAACCCCATAGTTGTCCATAAATTTGGGTGACAGGTTTAATCTAGCGTAAAAAACTTTCTTTGTTGCCCATGAAAACCAAATTAAAAAGCCCCACTTTTTTTTTTTTTCTTTTTTTTCCAAGCACTTTTAATGTAGAGAGGGGAAATTGATTCAAATTAATTGGAATTCGTTTGAATTTCGGGGGAAAACTTGGGGTTTTTTGTTAACTGAAGACGAATTTTGGGGGACTTCGGGTAAAACAAAATGTGTTTTTGTTTTGATAAAATGGTTTGGGTGAGCCCCATTGGCCTACATGGGGCAAAACACTCTGGGGGGGGAAGAAGGGTTTTGCCGGGGCATGAAAATGTGCAGAGATGAAGCCAATCAAAAACCGGCGGGAATTCGGGTGACGTCACCCGCACTCCGGGGGCGACCCGGGAGCCACACTCCCTCTCATTTGTACTGATCCGGGGAAGGGTCCCAGCGTCTGATTGTTACTGAAAAAATGATTTTTTTACAGCGATTTTTGGGGGGTTGTCTCGGGTTGTCTCATAAATGCTTCTCTTCACTTTTCTATATCTGTTTTTTTTTGGGAAATTGGATCGGGAATCCAGTGTCCCTTCCCCAAATGAAAGGCGCTTTAAAACATTTAAATCCTACCCGGGTTTCCAGCACATTAAATTACCCAAAAGGGGGTTTCCTAAGCCATTTCCTGTTTATTCATTTATAGAAACAGCGTTTTTACAAACAAATACCAACTTAAATTTTTGGCTGCTCAATTCTTTGGGTTTTTAAACTTTCGGGGGTTTAATTAAGCGTTGTTTTTTAAAGCTGTAGTGACTCTAGAAAACCCGTCTTTTTTCAACCCCAAAAGTAAAACTTTTTTTCCTGAAAGCAAAAATTTCACAAGCAAAGGGTTTAAAATTACAATTTTATCTCTTGGGGTGTGGCAAAAAAAAAAGGGCCATGGTCACACTCTACAAAGCTCCCTATTTTTGGGGTTTGCTCAATTTTTTTCCCGCAATTTACATTCGGGGGTTTAATTAAGCGTTTTTTTTTCACCCTGTGGTTTGACCCCAAAAAAACCGGGTCATTTTTAAACTCCAAAATATATACTTTTTCCTGTAGAAAATTTTAAACAAGCGAAAAGGTTAATTAAAATTTTTTATCTCTTGTTGTGTAGCATGGAAAACCCCGCATTGAAAAAAGCCCAAAGCTACTAGTTTTTTGGGGCTCTTTTTGTTTGGGGCCAATATACACCCAGGGGTTAATTAAGCGTTTTTTTTTTTGCTTTTGGTGATCCAAAAAAAAAGGGGGGTCATTTTAAATGCCAAAAATATATACATTTTCCGGAAAGCAAAATTTCACAAGAAAAAGGTTTTAATTACAATTTTTATCTCTTGTTGTGGGGTTTAAAAAAAACACAGAATTGAAAACACGAAAAAGCTACTAGTTTGGGGGGGGGCCTAAATCTTTGGCGAAATTTTAAATCCGGGGGTTTTAATTAAGCGTTGTTTTTTCGCTGTGGTGACTCCAAAAAAAACCGTAAATTTTTCAAGGGCCAAAAATATATACATTTTTCCTGAAGCAAAATTTCCCACAAGCAAAGGGTTAAATTTAACCCAATTTGAATTTTCTTGTTTTGTGGCTAGAAAAAAAGCAATTGAAAACAACTACAAAGCTAGTTTTTTGGGGTTGCCTAATTTTTTTGGGCCCAATTTACTTTCCGGGGGTTTTAAATTAAGGGGTTTTTTTTCAGGTGGGGGACTCCAAAAAACCCTTTCATTTTTAAAACCCCCCAAAAATTAAATACTTTTTTTTTCCTGTAGAAAAATTTTTCACAAGCAAAGGGGTTAAATTCCCTTTTTTATCTCTTTGTTGGGGTAGCGAAAAAAAAAACCCCGCATTGTAACACGCTAAAAAGCTACTTTTTTTGGGGTGGCTCAATTTTTTTTGCCGCAATGTAGGGGGGGCCCCCCGCTTCTCGGCCCCGGGGGCCGGGGCGCCCCCGGGGGTTTCCCCCTCCCGGGCGCCTGCCGGGGTTTTTGCTGCCCCCGGGGGGGGGCCGGGGGGGACGGGGCCGGGGGGTTCCCGGCTGTTGGTAACTTACCCCGGCCGCGTTTCCGTCCCCCCCCCGTCTCCCCCCCCGGCCCGGCGGGCGGGTGCCCGTTCCCCTAGCGCGCCGGGGCTGGATTTCAGAAAATTTAAAGGACAGTGCCCCCCAAAAATTTTGGTTTTGTCTGCCGACGCCCCCCCTTTTTTAAAGGGTTTCCGCTCGCGTCTTTTTCCCTCGCTGGATCTATTTGCCCGGCCATGGGAAAAGCGTTCCTTAATCATTTTTTCCCCTTACCAGGCCCCGGGACCCTTTGTTTCCTTTTTCCTGACCCCCGAACCTCGCCCCCCTCCCTGACCTTCCTGCCTGTTCTCAAACCCCAAAACCGGGGGCCGCCGCCCTGAAAATTCTCCCCTGCCCACGACTATTTTCCCCGGGGCCCTTAAAGACCCCTGCCCCTCGTGCCCCTGGGCCCCGGGCCACCGAAAGAAGTAAACGTCAGGGGGGACAAACCTGGTAGCCTAAACCCGCAGCAAGTCCACCCCGGCTTTGGGCGGCGGGTTTGGGGTTTAAAACCGGGGGCTATTTGTTTTCCTTTCCCGGGCGTGGCTTAGCTATCACCCGTTGCGGTGGTCCAGGGGATCCCTAAATCAGCCGTTAATTTAAACCCAGCCATGGATCCCGCCAAGGGGCCTCTGCCAAACCCTTTGTGAATCACGAACCTTTGTCCCCCGGGGACAGTGCAGAAAAATCGCGCAGCAAGCTCACAACTGGGACAGCTGCCCCGCCAAGTTTGGCGCCAACTCCTGGCGCCCGGAAACCGGGTGGGCAACCTCCCTTTTTCTTCCCCTTTTGGCCCCTTTACCCCCGGTCACCCCGTTGGCAGCCTTTGGGCCCCCGAAGTTTCCCCCCTTCCCTCTACCCCCAAAAGGGGTTTTAAACGGGGGGAAAACTCAAAAATTGTAGGGGGTTTTAAATTCCCCGCGTGCTCCCATGCACGGGGGAGCTGGGGGGCCGGCCCGGGTTTCCCCTGAGGGGTTTAAAAAGGTGGCTTTCGTTTTGAGCCCTGCTGCCCGGGGGAAAGGCCCCCGGGGGGCCTTTGGGCGAAAAACCTCTTTTGGGCCCGGGGAGTGCCCCTGTGACCGCAGAATTAACAGGCCTTCCTCCCTAATTTTCCGTTTCTTTTTTTTGAGGACCTGCCGAGCATCTCCCCCCGGAGCCCGGGGGCTACTAAATTTAACCCCAAAGGGGGGACTCCTCCGTGGGGGGTTTAAGGGCGGTTCAGTTTCCGCCCCCTTTGCCCCCGAGCTCTTTTGGGAAATTTACGCTCTCTTTTGTGCCCACTTTTAAAAAGGGCTCTCGAGCAGAGAAAAAGGCGCCAAGCAGCCAGAGATCCCCCTTCGTTTTATTAGCTACCCCATTTTTCCCACCGCATAGATGGGGCTTTTTTGGGAACGACAGCAGGGGGCTCCGAAGGGAGGGGGAATTTTGGCACAACCCCCCGGCCCCCCCCTCGCCCTGGCCCCTTTATTTACGGGATCTCCGCAACCCCCTTTCCGCCGTTGCCCCACTAAAAGGAGCCCATGCAAGGGGACCGGGAAACACCTGTCGGGGGCCCCAAAACGTACCCCGCCGGGGGTTGGAGAATCTTTCCCTTTATTTGCGCCAGCCCGGCCCTTTTCCCGCAGGAGTTGCCCGCAGCGTCCCAAAGGGGGCCCGGGAAACGCCCGCACCAGGGGTGTGGGAAGAGGGTCCCTAGGGGGTTTAGCCCTCCCTCCACGACTGATGTTCCCTGTGGGGGGTAACGACGGATGGGCCCGGTCTTTTCCCGGGTCTGGGCCCTTCTTGGACCCCCCGGTTTCCCCCGGGGAATTTTATTAAAGCCCCCCCAGGTATATCTTTAAAGTTTGCCGGTGCCCGTCAAAAAAGGGCCGTTGTAATCCCCTTTTCCCTTTTCAGTGGGGAACTCCTAAAGCGACTCCACCCAGTTCTCCCTACCCCCCCTTTACCCCAGGGGTTGGGGTCCTACACACGGAAAAGGGATCTGCTTCCACGTCCTGCCCCGCGGTTTCCCTTCGGCGATCCTGTTGGGGCTCCCCTGGCTGCAAGCCCGCCCCTACACTTGATGGAAAAAAGGGCGAAGCCCTTCGTTGGGGAGGGGGAAATTTGCCAGGCCTCTGTTTTTGGCACCACGCCCGGTGCCCCCCCCTCCCCCCCAGTCTCTGTCAATTTTACGGGGCTCCCGGGGGGAGTTTTTATCCAGGTTTCCTTGGAGATGTTTTCCCTTCGGAAAAGCAGGGGGAGAATTTAAACCCCCCCATCGGTCGTATAGGCCTATAGATCTCCCCCCCCAAACCATTCCCCCACGGGGTAGGGCCTATCCTCTTCGTCCCCCGAGACCCAGGCAATTTGGGGGCCTATATAAAGGAGAATTTGGGCAAAAGGGATTTATCCCGAAAAGTCCTCCTCCCCCCGCCGGGGGCCGGCTTCTTTTTGGTTCAAAAAAAGGGAGGGGTTCTCTTCTTTTTCCGTGCATCGATTATGAGGATTTAAAAAAGATCAGGGTGAAGAATCGTTTACCCTCAAACCCTGTTTCCCCCAAAGTCTTGGGACCGCCTCCGTGGAGCCAAGATCTTCACCAAATTAGATCTGGCGAGGAGCCTAAAAACCCCCTAGGATTCGAGAGGGTAAATAATGGAAGACGGCATTCAACAAACGGGGCGGGCATTTTTTAATATCCGTGTTTCCCTTGGGGTTTTGGGAATTCCCCAGCTGAATTTCCCGGAGTTCGTTTAATGACGTAAAAACGGGACTTGCTGTACACCAGCTCATTTTGTAACCCGGATGGGCATTTTTATTTTTTTTGCCCACCAAAACAGACCCATCGGAGACAAGTACGCCAGGTTTGCCTCTTTTTCGGGAAAACCAAAAGTTCGCAAACGGGGAAAAATGCCCCTTTTCCCCCAGGCCAGCCTTTCCCTTCCGGGTTAAATTCCCGATCAAGGGGCCTTTTGATGGAAACCCCGCGAAACTTCCTGCTATTTTAAGGGAGTGGCCCGGACCTGCCGGTCCCCCGGGCGATTTTAATTTCCTAGGATTCCCCCAATTTTACCCCCCCGGGGAATTACCCCCACTTTTTACGTTGGGGGCTCCCATCGTGGCCTTTTCCCCGGAAAAACGCCAACCCTAAATGTTGGGGCTCCCCTCTGCCAAAAAGGCTTCTCCCCGTTTGAAGGGGTTTCGTTCTCCTTGCACCTATCTTGGTCCCCCCCGGATCCCGAGGGAACCCCTTTAAACCTTAGGTTTTATGCCTCTTCCCTGGGGAGCAGGGGCTGTCCTGACCCAGAAGGGCCCCCAAAAGGGAAGACCGGTTTACATTTCGGGTTTTTTTTTAAAAACCTTTTCTTCGCAGAACGAAATTATGCCCCCTTTGGGGATTGGTTCGGGGTTTTGGCCATAAAAATTTGGGGCCCTTTGGGGGATTTGGGGCAAAATTTTTGGGGGGAGCCCGACATCCCCTTTGAAAGTCTTCACAGAAACTTAAAAAACTCCCCATTTCCCGCAGACGGCCACCGCCTTAAATCCTGCCCAGGCCCGGTGGTCCCCCCCTTTTTTTCTCTCGTTTTGATTTTTTAAAATCCCTTTCCCACCGGCCGAGAAAAATTTTCAAGGCGGATGCCCTCTCCCTTCCTCTGAAAATTTCCCGGGGGGGAAAACCCGGTTTGTCCCAGCATAAACATAGCACCTGAACGACTGGTTTCCATGTGGCTCCTGTGGATCTCCCTATGTCCCCCCCGGCAGGGAAATTATGTTCGTCCCCCACTCAGGAGGAGAATTTTTGGGGGGGGGGCATAGTTTCTTTCGGCCCCGGGCCCCCCCGGAATTCCCAAAATCCTTTGCCCTATCTCCCTTTACGATTTTTTGGGGGCCGACTCTGTCCCCAAAAATGCAAGGGTTCGTTCTCTCCTGTACCACTTGTGCCGAAACAAGGTTCCACGCCCCTAGGCCCCCCCGGGGCCCCCTAAATCCCCCTGCCTGTTCCGGGGAAATTCATGGACACACATAGGCATTGGGCTTCATCACCGGGCCTTTCCCCCCTCCTCGGGGGGAAACCCCGGTATTGGGGGGGGTCAATGACCGTTTTTTGAAGATGTTTTCCCCAAATTTGTGCCGCTGCCCGGGGCTCCCTTCTGCTCCCCGTTGGGGGTTTTATTTTTTTTGCACATCTTTCCCCCGCATGGCTTACCCTCTCAAAATTGTCTCCGATCGAGGCGGTTTCCAAATTTTTTCCCCTAAAATTTTGGGTGCCTTGTGTTCCCGCTTGCAAATTAAAACTGGACTTCTAAACAGGTACCCTCCCCCCCAAAAAAAACCCAAAGGGGGAGGGTTTGGGGAAGGGGTAAACCAATCTTAGGGGAGTATTTTCGGCACTTTGGGGTCCGGGAAAAACCCGGACGGGCTGGTCCGGGCGCTTCCTTGGGCCGAAAATTTCCTATAACCTCGGGGCTTTCCCACCTACTGGCCGTTTCCCCAATTTTCCCTTTTGGCCTTTGGAACCCTCCCCCCCAACCCCCCTTTCCCCCCCCCCCTTTGGGCCCCCCCAAACCCCCCGATTTCCCCGCCGTGGACAACCCGGGTTCCCGGATATCGGGGGTTTAATTTGGGGGAAGGGCCCGACAAGCGTTAAAAGGCAAACCCCCCGCATGGGAAATCCCAAGCTGACAAGAGAGAAGACCCCCCCCCACATTCCCCCCCTTTGGGGATAAAGTGTGGTTTTTGGCCAAAACACATACCCTCAAGGGGGCCCCGTTATAAATTGGGTCCGCGGGTTTCCTTTGGGGCCTTCAGAGTGGGTTCGACAGTTTTAAAACCCGGGATCCTATAAGCTCTGCCTTCCTTTCCCTCCCTCCGGATCCCAAAAGCCTTTCACGTCTCCCTCCTTAAGCCTCCGGTCTTGAACCGATTCTCCCCGAGGGGCGCTGGCCCCCTCTCCGATCCTTGAGTTTTCCCCCCATGTTTTTTGAGGGGAAAGGGCACTTTGGGCATGAAAAACCCTCAGGGGGTTAAGGTTTTTTTTCTGGGAGTTGGAAAGGCTTCGGGGCCCCCAAATGGGCCTGGGAAAACCGAGGGCCCAACATCTTGAAAACAAGTCCTTGGGTGGGAAGTTTTTTCAGCCTAAAAAGAAAGGGGGGACCCAAGGGGGGGGGTTTCTGTAGCGGGGAAACCCCCCCCTTTTTTGGCCCCCCGGGCCGCGGGCGCACCCGTGGTCCCCCTCCCGGGCCCCTGCCCGGGGTTGGGGTTTCTGCCGCGGGGGGCGGGGGACGTGCCGGGGGGTTTTTGCCGCTGCGGTAAACTTACCGGGCCCGTTCCTGTTTCCCGGGCCCCCGGGGCCCAGGCCCGGGCCCGGCTTTCGGGTTGGCCCCCTTCCCTAGCGCCGGCGAATGCGGCGTTCTCGTAAATTTAAAGGGGCAGTGTCCAATTTTTGGTTTTTTTGCCTAAACCCCCCCCTTTTAAGGGTCCGCTCTTTCGTCCCTTCCCCCGCTGGATCTAAAGTTGGGCCCCCGGGCCCTTTGGAAAAGCGTTCCTGAATTTATAAAATTTTCGCCCAAAAGTTTTACCCGAAACCCCTTTTCTTGTTTCCTGCTCCGAACCTCTGCCTGCCTGCCCGACCTTCCTTTCCTGGGTTCCCCGACCAAAGAACCATTTCCGCCTTTCCCCACATTCTGCCTGCCCCCCATACGTTTCTCACTTAGCGAATCTGTACCCGCTTGCCCTCGGGGCCCCCAACCCCCAAGCAAGTCACGTCGGGGGGAGGCCTGGTACCTCACCCGCAGGGAAAATCCATCCCGCTTTGCGGCGGGGTCTGGTGGAAAACCCGGGGGGTATTTGATTCCTTTCCCTTTTCGTGGCTTACTAAAAATCGCTTGCGGTGGGCCAGTGGGATCCACCCACTCAAACCTTAAAAACGCAATTTTCATCCAGGGGGTTTAAATTAAAACGGTTTTTTTTTAGCTGTGGTGATCCCCAAAAAAACCGTTTATTTTCCCCCCAAAATATATACAAATTTTTTTTGTAGCATAAATTTAAAAAGCAAAGGTTAATTTTCAATTTTGTCTCTTGTTGTTTTGGCGAAAAAAACCCGCATTGTAACAAGGGTACAGAGCTACTAGTTTTTTTGGTGGGTTTAAATTTTTTGGCGAAAATTTTCATTTCCCGGGGGGTTTAAATTTTCCCTTTTTTTTTCAGCTGTGGGGATCCCAAAAAACCGTCATTTTTCAACGCCAAAAATATATCATTTTTCCCGTAGCCTAAAATTTCCAAGTGAAGTTTAATTACAATTTTAAACTCTTTTTGGTTTTACGTAAAAAAAAAACGCCCCTTTAAAAACGCAACAAAGCTTTCTAGTTTGGTGGTGGGTCAATTCTTTGGCCCCAATTTTTAAACCAGGGGTTTAAATTAAGCGTTGGTTTTTTTAGGGTGTGGGATTTCCCAAAAAACCGGGCCTTTTCAAAGCCAAAATATATACATTTTTCCCGTAGCCTAATTCCAAAACAAAGTTAAAATTTCAATTTTTAATCCCCCCCCCTTTTTTGTGGGGGCGTAGAAAAAACGAAATTGTAACAAGCTACAAACTTGTAATTTTTTGGTTGCTCAATTTTTTTTGCGCAATTACATCCGGGGGTTAATTAAGCGTTGTTCTGCAGTTGTATCAGTAAAAGAAACTTTTTTTTTTTCACCGCCACAGAAGAAATTCTGTAGCAAATTCAAACCGAAAGTTAATTAAGCCTGTTTGTGCTTTTTTATTCATAAAATACCAGATTTTTAAACGGGCAATAAATCAATTTTTTTTGACCATTTGTGGAGGGAATTTTTATCCAAGTTTTTTACTGGGGTTTTTTTTGGCATCAATAAGGGGTGTTTTTCATAAACAATATCTTCATCAAACAGGTTTAAAATTTGAACAAAAACAGTATTTCAACAGAGAGGTGGGAGGCTCGTCCCCTTCGAGGGGAAGAGGCACAAAATTCCCCGGGCCCCCGGGCGCACACAGAAGGGGGGCCCCTCCAGCAGGGGTCCTCAGTGAGGCCACAATGCCCCGCATCTAGCGGGGCCCTTTACTACTTTTGTATGTTGAGCATTATTATCGCAAAATTAAATGGCACATTTTTATTGGGTTTATCGAAATTTTTAGATCATCATAATTTGGTTAAAATCTGTGCTTTATTATTTAAGGGTTGCGCCATTTTTTGGGGCTTCCCGCATTTTGGCGGCCCGAAATCACTTTTTAAATGACAG
This sequence comes from Phyllomedusa bahiana, assembly GCA_025379985.1. Lineage (NCBI taxonomy): Eukaryota > Metazoa > Chordata > Amphibia > Anura > Hylidae > Phyllomedusa > Phyllomedusa bahiana. The sequence goes on along the minus strand of JAODAL010006217.1, from coordinate 422 downwards.
GGGGAATGTGTGTTCGACTCAGATGGGGTGGATGGTTCGATTGGCTTGAAAAATTTACATACCTCGTTTTACTAAACCGTTTCCTGTTCAGCCTAGTGTTCTCACGCTCAGACAGAGGACGTCGCTCTGCTTGTGTCCAAAAAGCTCCCAAGTTATTCTATTTCTTACAGAGAAAAATTTTTACTATTACTGTACCTTCAATTTAGTTAGATAAAATTGGAAGATTTTTTGATTTTGCTAAGAATTTAAAAGGAGCATCTACCGCTGCAAAACATGGGGGGAGCGGGGGGGGGGTGGGGGGGGGCCCGCGGGCGAAAAACGACAACCTATAAAGAATACTGGATAAAGTTTACCAAGATTAGGTAACATTGCACTGCAATAGCTTTTTATTTAAAAGTTTTTTATTTAAATATTTCCTGGAT